>LS053264.1:0-13923 GCA_900241095.1 Acartia tonsa | reverse complement strand
CCATGACGGCCAGACTGCCTTTTATCAGGTTTTTGGCTATTTTTATATGTTTTACATATTTCCCCATATCTTTGTTTATTTTGATGCAATTTTCAAACTTTTATGGGATATCAATATCAAAATAATTTTTCCCATTGTTATGAGCATCTTAAATATATTCTTGATTTTAGTAAAAACCTTTTAAATCTACCTGAACGTATTCCCATCGACGATTTTTTGTGCTTCGCTACTTATGGATGTTGTCATCCTTGTTGAATAATAAATTAAACATAGTAAGTGCCATGGACTAGGAATATGGGGACTTGAGATAACTAAGAAACTCCCTAAACTGACAATTTTACTCAACCCGTTTACTGATTTCTCCTAACCTGAATCAAGTGGAATTTTAAGAAAGTAGTTTTGGTCCATTTTCATTTGAGGTGAAATTGCCAATAAACGATTTTGCGCTAACAATTTGCAAGTCAAAAATATTTTAATTTGACTTTCTATGTTATGCAATATAGCCTGAGCTGTAATAAGTTATAAGCAATGAAAAACACTAGAAAAAAATGTTTATTTTCATTGATAAAAATTGTAATAGTTATTTATCGCATCGTATTATAGACAGCTTTCCACGGTCAGTAAAACCAAATTTTATAAGACTAATTCCAGTTATGTTAGCTCCAAGGGTCCGAAGGCCCCCCCGATTAACAAAACTAGTAATAATCTATAATTTTGATTTTATTATTCGTAAAAAAATTGTATGAAATACGATGCGTTACATGATTTTTCAGTATGGCTTAATACCTGTTCTAATCCAGCGGATATTAATTGATTTCAAATCAATACTTTTTTTCTGTAGAAGTTACATCCCTTGTCTCGGCATAAATGCATTCTCCTCTTTACAAAATAAAATTATTTACCTTTATCCCTTTAACACCAAGTAATTGAAAAACAAGGATGATAACATTTATAAAAGCAAAGCTATGTAGATCATAAAATCAAAACAATTTAAGGTTGATATCATATTAAAAGATCAGAAAATTATTTAGATATCTTAACAATATGATTTTATTCTTTATCTTCTCAGGAATTACCATTTGAGTTAATTAGACTAACATTTCAATTAAAATTATGACATTAAAATTAAATTATCATAATTTCAGACTTTTAGTAAAGATTTTTGATAAAATTTCTCTGATTTTAAGTTATAATTATTGCTACTTGTACAATATTTAGGAGCTTTGTTTACTACAAAAAATATTTTTCGAGATTGATGGAACCTGTGTTTTATTTTAAGGATTGGTCCCTGAAAAGATTAATTGCTCCTCTGTAGCAAACCATAAATCCATTTTCTATTCTTGCAACAAAAACCTTTGAATTTTACATTTTGCACTTAAATCTTCTGGAGCAAGGAATAGTTTACTTGATAAATAACCTATCTTAACTACTCAATACTTGAAAAATAATTTTTATAAATCTAATATTTAGATAATTTTCACTGTATGAAACACATTTTATAGAAATAATTCATAAAACTATCCGCTTCCTTAAAAAGCCAGGTTTTATCCCCTCAGGGCTAATAAAAAAGAAATTTATCTTTTAGTTTTTAGTTTTAACTTTATGATCTGGGCATAAGCGGGTTGATACATTTGCGTAAACCTGGTGTATTGGCTTTATCTTTGGGCTGAGAGGATAGGTTATTAAAGATAAAATCATATGATGAATTATCTCAAGTTTTAAGATTTTTTGTTTAGGTCTGCAGTTTCAGGAAATAAAAATTTAGTGTTTCAAAAATTAGAAGTCAACTTATAAAACAAAATATGTATCTTTATGAATGTTATTTACATATTTGAAGAAAAAAGTTGCATATTTTGTTTTATAAGTTGACCTCTAATTCTTAAAAAAAAATTTAATTCTTTTTTTTTACCTGTTCAGAGACCACCTGGAGGCCTGCAGCTCCTGAACCTGGAGGCCTATCCAAAAAATCTTAAAACTTGGGAAAATTCATCATATAAGAATGATTTTATCGTTAATAACCTATCCTCTCAGTTCAAAGATAAAGCCTATACTCACTGTTTACGCAAATGTGTCAAAACTTCCCCCCCTCTTAACTGTGAGTTATCCCTACATAGAATAAAACGTTTATACCTGTTCAAAATGGTCATTATCAGGGTCATCCTCCCCCTTATCTTGAGCAGAATCATCTCCTTGTCCTTGCTCCCCCACAGCAAGACCTAAGATATTAGTATGTATTATATAAAATTGAACCTGAATTTAGCTGTCATAACTTCTAGAATTATTTATACCTACCTATTACACTAAACCTACTTAATTTCTTAATGTTTGACTACCAAGAGAACTCACTTAAAATATTCTTTTTAAAAAGCTTCGTATAGTTATGGACAATTTTAGTCTTTTTCCTATGAAAAATAATAGTTTGTTATTTATCGCATCGTTGAAGGCACGGGCTAAAAAAAACCTGGTTTTTATCTTATGATTGTACATTTTTATATTCGTAGAAAACTCGATATAATATGATGCTATACCTAATTTTTTGGCATGGCTGGGAACCGGTTCTAATCCACCGGATATCAATCGGTTTCGAAGCAATTCAGGAAAACAAGTTTATCTCACCTTGACCCTTCTTACTTCTGAGCATGCGCATAGTCTCTGTCACCTCTTCAGATTTTATTCGGATGCTACCAAGATTAGCTACAAGGCAGGGACACCCCTAGATATAATTTTAATTTAATTATAAATATTGAACAGACAATCTGAGATTTGAGAAAAATCATAAAGGGTCATTTTTTCGCGTATTTCCGTAAATTTGTGTGTTAGCGTTTTGTCAAATGAACTTATTTAGTCAATCTGTTGACCCAATTTATATATGTATAATGTATATTGTATAGAAATGTTAAAAATTAAGAACAGTTTGACTTAATAAGCGCATTTGACTAAACTAACGCACAACTTTACGGATAATACACAAAAAATGACCCTCTTTTTAGGGAGGGAAGGGAATTGGTGTACTTTTTATTAAAACAAGATTGGTAAGTACAAGAAGTGTTTATTCTTTTCATCTAAAAATGTTTTGTCATCATTGAACTATTCAACAACTTATCGTCTATTGTCAATTCCCTTAAGGTCCATGATATAACATAACTTAATCTGACTTAAAAGACGGACGGCCAATGCCATTCATACAAACCATAGTTGTATGAAACTTTGCTGCTAAAACTATTACCTCCTTATATTCTCCCTTATAAGGAATGACAATATATGAGCTCTGTAGCTGAATATCAATATCTCTGAACTTGTGATTCTCAATGACAAACTCCCACCCAAGTTTGGACATCTTCACCTCTCTGTACTCTCGGATTTGTTGAATAGCTGAGTCCTGAAATAATAAGAATGGAATTTAATCATAAATTACCTAATTTCTATGACTTCTAAGTTCTATCCTTTCTATATGCAAAAATGGGCTCTGCAAATGATTGTAGCACATACGTGGATGTTATGACAAGGGAAAAATTGTCGTCAATTTAGTTTGCTAACATGGGACTCGTTTATGGTCATTTCGTTCATCCAGTAGGACAGTTGGAGATGTTGTAAGGAAGGGTGCAAGGGGGAATCGTTATTTTAGCCCACTGCAAGTTTAACTTTATTAAAGAACACGATTATCTTGCATGGTGTAAGATCCAAATAATAATATATCCATTATCCAATGCTCTGTGCAGCCAATAATCTATTTTGTTAAAGGTACTATAATTGGTAATTGGCGCAAGGAATATAAAAAATGTCTCTATTTAAAGACTTAACATATAACCTTAAAATAGTCTATTTAAGCATAATCATATATGTACAACGACAAAAAAACCATGTAGAAAATGGTGAACTTGTCAAATGAAATACTTGAACTTCTAGGTTTGATATGAACCCACCTGAAGGTAAGAAATCTGAATTTCCTCCGGGGCTTTGAAAATTTCTGCCACATGGTTGAAAGTTTTCATGTGGTAGATAATCTCAAGAGGGGAGGAGTTGATGTGGAGCCGACGGTCATACACAGACCCAGGGTCGTTGTCCAGGTCATCTGAATGTATAGATAAATAAACAGGGAGTTAGGGGACATTGAACTTTTAAATATTCTAGAGTACCCAACAGTTTTCTAAACGCATTCTCTCATTAGTAAGCTTAAAACTTTGGGTACTTAATCTTGACTGGTTGATTTTAACTTTAAGTAAACAAACTTTTCCACCAATGATTTTAAACTAAACAAGAGGTAATTTTGTCCGATTTTAAACCTAATAAAGCAAGCAACTTAAGTTTCAATGTACATAAATGTTTTATTAATACCTGAGTTCAATGGGGGATTTATCTCATATTGAAGGTTAAGTAAAACTTTTTGTTCATCTGTTGAAATAGTTGTGATAACCTTTGGCTGGGGATTTTCTCCTGCGTCAACACCTAAATTATAACAAAATCAACAATATCTCCCAACTGACTTCTGTGCCCATGGCATCTATTTGAAGGGAAGGGTGATAAAACAGGATAAAACCATCACCATACCTGTAACAGTTAAAGACTGCATGGTAAGGTTGACCAGCATATTGCTAGCAGCTGGTCTCTGGGCCATCATCATGTTCACCTTATCCAGTTGGAGCACCATTACACTGCGGTCCTGAAAGCACAAAATTGGGTTATGGAAAAATACAAGGATGATAACACTCAGATGCAATACAGAATAATACATATTTAGGTAGAATAGACGGACAGACAACTTAAGCTAATTAATAAGAGAAGGTAATTATAGAACTTTTAATACCTTTATAATTGCAAGTCCAATGTCCCTTCCCTCCCTACATTTCCCAAAAACGTTATTAGCAGACACCCGAAGACAAAAATGAGTTATGATTAAAATTCAGTTTTTAAAATGATCTTCAAGATATTTTAGAAGCCAATCTTAGAAAAAAAGAAAGTAAACTGAAAAATACCTTCAAATCTTCGTCACTCAGAGCAATTCTGAAACCAGCGAGATAGAAATTCATCCGATACTTGACAAAACTCCTAAAATAAAGTAAGATTCAATTAAATGTAATATCTGTCATAAGATTAGGTTATAATAAGAAAGCTTCAGTAATGAATAACAAATAAAAGTTTAGACAACGATAGTTTTTGACAATCAATGAAATTTAATAAAAAGTACACAACATATGAGAGAACATATTTATAAAACTTTGGGTACCGGTAAACTCTTGTCCCCACCTCCCTGCTTTAAATGATGAAAAAAGGTATAAAAAAAATCTTACTTTCTGGGATATTCCAGAATTCCTTCCTCTGCTCCCTCCTGGTAGCCAATGGCTTCATACAACTTTGCTTTCTCCTCCATGGTTAGAGCGTTGTTCAGCTTGATGATGTCAGACGCCTCTTCCGCCAATTCAACCTGGAAAGAACGTTCATGTAAATATCTTGATGAGTTAAGCATATTAAACCTTTGAAAATTGTTTCATAAATAAAATCAATAAAAAATTATAATAAATAAAACGTAATTGAGTTTAATAAGATATTCAAACAGCCTACCTCTGTAATGTAAGAATGATCTATGTTGTAATATATATTTACTTCAGTAAACCTATCTAGACTGATTTACCTTTTTGCTACCCCAAATCCAGGATAAGAAGCCGCCAGACGCCTTCTCAGCTGCATCTGCTTCTCGCTTAGCCTTAGCCGCAGACTCCGCCAAGTCTCTGTGGATTTTGGTGTTCAAACTATGACGCAAATAATAACCGGAAGAAATTGTATGTAGTATTTTAGTGATTTATCAGACATTTTTAAAAACAACATATATTTTATGAATATTTATCTAAATGCTTATAATTTTATTGCAATATTAATTTTGAACTTAGTGTCATTATTATATGAACACCATTCCTGTTCATTGTAATATTAAAAACATCTAAAATTGTTTCTAATTCTTTTAATCTTCCCTCAAAATCTGAACTTTTGCTTCCAAGCAGTTTCTCCTGGAAATAATAAAAGAAAGTTTGGATCATTTAAAAAGAAAACTAAGTAACGGGTTTCGTCGTATTTTCTTTGTAGCCTTGATAAGTTATTTTAGGTTAGGTTAGGTAAATTTTTATGATTGCCCCAAAGTATTAGGAGATAAGCCCCGGTGGGTTAGAGCCCCCCGCAGAGGATAGAAATAGGAGAAAAGCTACTTTAAAAATACGATGAAACCCGCTCCTTTCTTTCCATGATCCAAAATTTTTCTAAATACCTAATGACTCTATTTTAAGGAAGAGAGAAAAATGTCGATTAACTAGGTATTCTACAAATATTTCTTTCTTCTAGTAATCATGAGGTACCCTTGCAGAATTTAATTTGTGAATTGGGATTATTACTCTATCGTCAATAGCCTTTGGATGATTTTAGGTTATTTTATTCCTTATTTTACACCCCTTTGTAATAGAGACGCTGTAGTAGTATAAAATAACAGTCTTAAATAGAAATAGCTTAATGATAGCATTACAATATGAACCTACCTTATATAGTTCTCTGTATTCTCTGCAGTTAGCTGTGTGGGTCATAATATTTTCCAAGTTCCACATTTTTAGCTTTGGCCGCACTTCTTCCTCTAGAAATTGAAACACAGATTTACTTTTGTATATTTTCACATGTGCCTATTGTTTTTTATCAGACTAGCTTTCTACTCTATAAATTAACAAAACAATGTCATATATTAAATGACTGTATCTTTCTGTTAAATTATATTAGGAATATTAAAATTTAAATTCGTCTTTTTCTTGTACTACTTTTGAACCTTGACATGATATCAATATATTGTTTAATTAAGTTACTTGAATAAATTCATAGGTACTTTAAGTTTTATTTTTGGTATTTAATGTTGCCTTTACTTCATGTAACCTTATACAGTAAAGTCAATACTGACTGTTTCACTAAACATAGATGTTTAAGATATATCAGGACAAGGTTTATCAGAGAGTAGCCATGCTACCAAGAAAAAACTAATTAGATTTTACCTAGTATCGTATTGATGACAAACTGCCAGAGTTGTTTCGACTTGCCCATGTAATTGGGCAATCCTTCCAATCCAGCCGCTACTTTGTATTTTCTATATTTGGCTCCTAAATAAATAATTTACATCAAGGAATCCTAAAGGCTATGGACTATGAACAAAATTGCCCCTACTGTAGATTAAATTATTATTGCTAGAAGAGATTTGAAACAAACTGGTACAGACATAGCCACTAATCATGCAGTCCAATGTTCCCTCCCTCCCTATATATATTCTTTCCTTTTGTCTAAATATAACCTACCATCTTGTTGTAACTTAAAATCAAAGTGACACCAGTCTGAGTCTCAACTCCTAAATACTTACCTAGTTTCATAGAGTTGAAGGAGTGAAGTAACATGGCAAAGTCATGATACTGGTACTTTGTTATACTCAGTCTCAACTCCTGAATTTCAGGGACAAAAGAATTATAAATGGGTATCTAATATATTTGAGTATGCCTTATAAACAAACTAGATATTTCGGTGAATAAAATTTTTAGCCTCATCTCCCTTAATGAACTATAAATATTAAGATAGAAGATTGATTTATGCAGGCCCTATAGCTGCAGTGACCTAACACTGCGGGGCACCTCTTTACCCTTTTTAACCTAACCTAAAATAAACTAAAACTAGTACACAAAACAAGAGGGGGGAGGGTTATTTCCTAGACGAGGCACTTTTAGGGACCCCGCCAATTATCCTTTTATATCCTTCCTTCATGTCAATGCTGAGTTCTATGAGGGATCTGGTGTAGTTTGTCCTCTCTGGATCTGGGCACCAACGCAGGTCTGCACCAAGTGTTACTGGTCCTGAGCGATTGTGTTCATGTATTATAGGATGAAAATGGAAAAAAAACATGATAAAAATTATATATACCTACCTAAAAAAGAAAATAAATAAATAAGTAAACCACAATTTAAGACTTAATTGAAAAAAAAATATTGTAGAGAGAAAATGACATATAATATGTGGGTATGATAAAAAACTATTAAAAAGGTTAAATCATATCAAGTATTTTAATCAAATTGTACAAAATTCATTGATTACTTCATATGAACAGACCTAGGAGATATTTCATATTCTTGATTCCCTCTTGATTTCGGGCAATCTTTCCACTAAATTGAGAGTCTCGCACTTCGTCAGTTAAATTGGTTTGCTCTGAAACAGTAATAGTATTTATAGTATATGTCTTACAGTTCCATAAAACAAAATTAGTTTATATCATATGATATTAACTCACCCCTTCAAATCTAAAAAGGCTGACTTCATGTACGTTGTTGTATAACCAATATAAAAACGACAAGCAATAGGTGTATTTATCATTTTCAACTGCAAAAAAATGCCTATGACAAGCCAAATTCTTTCAGTAGATAAACAGGCAAACACACAAACAGAATCCTTTTTGCATATCACCGTTTTAGAGACCTTTAAAGTCTGGAGCCATTCAAACATAGACATAAACAATTTATATAAATGTCTGTCCTCTAAGATCTTGGTAATTATCTACCTGAATATATATTCTTCTCGTGGGGCTGCCAATATACTGCTAAACTTGAAATGTCCATTTTCTTACTGAAATATTTCTCTTTGCTGTGCTCTTCCTAAAATGTAGAAAATGGAAAATTTCTTGATTTTTTGGCCATCAGTTTTATAATATTACAAAAAAGTTAGGTATTTTCACAATACTATCCAACTTTTTCAAAATCAGTTTAATAATCTTAAAAATTTAACTTCATTTTAAGTTGTACGTATTATGTATTTTTTCTGACAGTTCTAGGGTGATATATCTATTTTTAAGAGAAAGATTATCTACCTATCATAGACTATCTAATGAAAAATAGACGATAAAGATATTGACACTGATATTGTTTAGCTACCTATTTATTCTCAAAAATTTTGTCCTTAATATTAGTTTAACATTAATATTCCTCTTCATTTGCACATTTTGTAGAAAAATAATAGACAAATATTCTACCTAACTTAATTGAAACTTTGCTTACCCTATCCTGTTTATTGGTAGAGATATCCAGTTTGTCCAGAGTAACACCTGCCCCGAAAGGATACCCCTTGTTGGTCCTGTTATCCTCTATTCTTATGTGGACATCCCTTAAAAGAAAAATATTATATTGCAAACCTTCAAAAATTTTACACTTAAGCGTATAAACTAAAATAAACAACGCCCTAATTTAAAAACAACTGTGGGGATCTTCTTCTCCTTTCTTTTTCAACCTAGTTTCTAAAATATCTTTATTGTAAGAAAAAAAGGTTACATAATCTTAGGACATAGAATAGTAAATACATATATATTGACTATCTGTGAGAAAAGACCAGAACTGTTTTATACTTAAGAAGAACCTATTGTTTGGTTAAAAATACCAAAGACTTATGGAGACTATGAATAATAATGTTTAAATAAGACGTTCCGTCATTTGAAGATTAAAAACTTAAGGGGTCTTGGTTGACTTATGATTGTATTTGTTTTTTACAAGTGTCCATATTTTCAACAATAATCATAATCTAAACAAGGGGCAAATGATTATTCTCAATAGTTAAGTAAATGTATCCTCAACTATCTCAACCCTTCCTTGAGATACCTAGTGAATATGAACTTACTGAATAGTAATCTGCAGGTTTTCCATAATCTTGGCTGTCAGCTTCTGAATGAATGAATCACCATCCTCACTATGGTTGTTGGCCTCTATTAGTTTGTTCCGCTGTTTGGCCTCCTCGATGGAGGCTATTTTGGCCATCTTGGCCTCCTGTTCAGCTTTGGCCTCTTTTTCCTACGTTAGAAAAATATTTAGTATAATGGACCACTGAAAACACTACCCTCCCTTTTTTTTAAATAAAATCTTTTTAGTAATTTGAATTAAAAGAAATCTTAATAGTAATTTGAATTAATACAAAACAAACTTTACTTTAATAAATCCCAAATTTTCACAAACTAAATTGATATGATAAAAAAGTAGAAAAAAAAGCATTTTAACACAATTTTAAATAAAACTTTGAATGTGATATAAATCCATCTAAAGAAAATGTGTGCATACCTAATAAACGTTTTATGCATTATTAAGAAAAAAAGAAAAAAACATGCAAATAGTATCTTTCATTTTTTTCAGCATTGGTCTTCAAAAAAATAATTTGCCCCATTGTGAAATTATAAAACCGAACTTCAAGTGCTTACACTATCCAATATGTCACAAATAAAGCAATCCAATATTCAAACCAATTACTAAACCTTTATTTTGGCCACAACTTTTTCAGGTGATAGTTTACACTTTTTATTTCCTTTATATCCGAGCCCCTAAAAGTTTAGTATTTACTTTCATTTAAAACTTAATATTTACTTTAAAACCATTCGTCTAACTTTTAAAAAAGAACGTTTTTATATAAATGATATTTTCATTGTTTTCTTAAATTCAGGAAGCGAGGGGATATTGTGCATTAAATTTTTACTGTTACCCAAAGTTTTATAAACATATTTACGATGGTTGGGACAAACTACTTGAACAGTAATTTTTTGGGGGGGTACATTAGTTTTTGGTCCATTTTCTTATTCCTAAAACTCCCTGAACTTAATAATACCTCATCATATGGCACTGAAGTGGAGGGCACAATTAACATATACAGTCCACTTATTCTTATCTAAACAAATAAAATTATATGGTTTATAAAGAAAACTGATTAAGGGGAAAGTAGGTTGCGGGTAAAATCCGTAAAGGTGTGTGTTTTAAGGCTTAAAAACAGTTGTAGAACAATAATATTCATAAAATTTGTGTATTACTTATTGAAAAGAACTATAAACAAAAAAAAATTTTAAGTTAACAATACCTGAAAATTGTTAATAAAACCTGAAAAATTCACTGAAAGCTTTGCTAATGTCAAGCTGACAAAAACTAATTTTTAACATTTTTTAACTTAAAATTTTTTTTTGTCTATATCTACCTAGTCCTTTCTTAATAAGGAATACACATATTTAGTGAATATTATCTTTCTACTGCTGTTTTTAAGCCTTAAAACACACACCTTTACGGATTTTACCCGCATCCTACTTTTCCCTTTCTGTGTTAGCAAGTAACATTTATATACCTAACAATATTTCAAAAATTCATATTTTACATTGTACGTTTCATCAATTGAATGAAAATATGTAAAAAAAAAACTAATATTATTACATAGAAATGATACATAATTCTACTAATTATTAGGGACAGATACCCATGTAATATTTGTTTTTACTTCTAGTATTTCACTTTTGAAACTTATTAACTTCCATTTGTTCTTGACCCTTTTATGGCATGGCAAATAATAAGAAAAATAAAATTCTAGTTATATAGAAAATGGCATTTACTAGGTATTACACTGATTGGGAGGAACGTAAAACCAATTTTGAGCGATTATTCCCTGATAACTTTGATTATTAACTTACCACTGTAGGATTTGTGTAGATGCTCATCCATGGAATTGAAATTTCTAGACGTTGGATCTTTCCATAGACACATCTGGAAATTAAACACAGTAGTTTAATTTTAAGATCGATCCAACATTTACTCAAGCACACTTGTAGCTAGGATAACTTATATAAAAAGTCATAGACAATGACAAATTGCTATTGTGTATTCAAAGGCTCTTCTAATAATACTGAAAATATTACATCTACTTTACTAAAAATTGAAACCCTTTTATATACCTATTATTACTGTATTAAAAACTAGTCGTGGCTATGCTACTACAGAATGTCTAATGTGTCATAAATACTATCACATCTAGAAATACAATACCTTAAGGGCAATCCGGCGTCCCTCAGAGCGCTTTCTTTGAGCTTCACATTTTTTAGCACAATTTCTCGACCAAATGCAACATTAACCTTCATATGTAAATCATTATAGATTAAATATTAAGTTGCTTTTTATTAAAGACTTAACAAATCTTGAAATGAAGAATTTTCCCCATCCTTTTGCCAGAAATTAATATCATAAACTTGTACAGGGGAGGGGAGGGCATTGGAATGTAAATTATACTGTCAAGTGTTATTTTTTTTCTAAATAATCATACCCCCAAAAGACAATCGTGTATTTCATTTTAACTGTGTTTTATAATACTCTGTTTATTATACTTGGTATGACGAGGTTTCGAATTTTAAAACCTTCCCGAAAATCTTATTAACACCACTGATGTAAAGATGGCCATTAAACCGTGGGTCAAAACGTATTTAGTTGTTAGGATCTATAGGTAATTAAAACTAACAAAAACAGCTGATTATAATCAATCTATAAAGTATTATATGCCTCAAGGTCTTGAGTGTCCAGGTATTGGCCCAGCCTTGACCTCAAGATTGAGGCCAAAGCCTCGCCGAGCATTCTTCTATCTGAAATTAAATTCAACATTTTACAAAAGAAACTAGAAACAGAAATTGACCAAATAGAGCAAATTAACAAAATAGTGGTCAAGAAAAAAAGGATAAACTGACTCGAATCGCCTAAGGATTCAACATAACAGCCCTTTAACCAAAAACATTTTTTTTCATTGTTACCTAACCTTCTTAATCTAAATCTTTTGCTTATTTTTTCCATTTCGTTTAACATTTCTTCAAATAGAAGCTAATTTTCGGCTTCTTGAAATAAATTGAGAATTTTTTTTACAAGAACATACATTTAAAAATAAGAAATATCACAATTCAGGTACATATACATGTATATTACATTCTTAGCAACTAAAAAACACATATAAATTCACGAAATTAAAGTTTCAAATGATTTGTTAATATTTATATTATCTTCTATCTATTTGTTGACAAAGTCATATAGGTAATGTTTGCTAAAACTTTGGGGACTTTTATTGAATCTTGATTTGGTTGTACATTGTACAAACCTTCAGTGTCCAAATATCTATTTATCGTGCATTGTCTTATCCCTTAAGTAATAACCCTGATGTAAACAAACAAAACAATGTGCTAAACTAACAAACAAACGTTCTTCTTTAACAATCAAACTAAAAATGTATTTAATAACATATACAAACATAAAAATTAATCTAATTACAAGTGTTTAATTTGTCATTGCTCACTAAATTCTTGTTTCATATAATAATTCCTTTATGTCACATATTTTAATTAACAAAAAATAATACTAAAGATTATTATCTTTGTTAAAGATAAGAAATGAGGTTAGATAGTAAAATGAGAGTTAAAAAAAATTTCGTGGATTTTTTAAATTTATACTCCCTGATTTTTTAACGGTATCATTTTTATTTTGTATAAAAAAATTTCTGTTCCCTCAGTTCATTGTTTTTTTCGAGGATTTTTAGGGATACGACAATGAATGATAAATTCAGTGCAACCTCACTTAAACTAAACAAAATTACCCCTTCTATTTTTAAAATTAATGGTTGAAAAGTTTAAATATTTATGCTAGTTTGACCCAACCAATCAAGATTTAATAAAAGTACACCTTTTTTTGTAAACCAACGAATTGAGAACGTTTTTAAGGAAACTTTGGACACTATAATTTACAGCTAAATAATGTTTTTAAAATATCTTAGTATAAAATTAAATGTTTAGTTTCATTATTATTCGTTCCATATTTAAGCTGTAGACTGTATGGTTTGGTATTATTTCTTTCTCTTCTTTCAATACCTTAATTAAAATAGTGTTAATTTAATAATTGTTTACAAAAAAAAACTTTAACATGTAATGTTAGAGAGGAAGACAGATTATTTTGTATTACAGACAGACAGATGAGATACCTATCCGAGTTGTTGCGCTAATAATTACTTTTATTATACAAAATGTTTCGGATCTACTGCAGTTCACGGTAAAATATTGCTGGTAACGAATATTGCCAAAAATCTATGAATTTTAAAGGTTGCTAG
>LS053254.1:4076-23415 GCA_900241095.1 Acartia tonsa | reverse complement strand
ACACCTCTGCAAATAACATATGTATTATCTATAAATAGAATCAATAAAAATGTTTTATATTATTTCCAATAGCAAAAAAGGGATATTGCAATGTTTATCTTATAACAAGAAAGATTACTTAAAACAAAGCGTAGCTTTTAAAACATTTTCTAGAAAGAAAAATTTGATTCATCTGTAAGATGAAGCATCTCTACAATCAAGTCTTAAAATGTAAGTATGTCCATACTAAGAAACCTATATGTATACAGAATTTTCATTCAGACTTTTAAGTAATGTTGAATGTGAAATGCATTGTTCGTATGTCTGTCCGTCTGTTTTGTTAAGCTAAGCTTTTATGGAGGTTGCCATCCTTGTTATTGATAAGGAAGATAGTCCTAAATAATTATATTATAAATAATAAATAAATTCTTGGTTAAATACAACAATGCCCAATATTTAATAATATACGCCTTTATTGGTAGGTTATAAACATTCCACACACACACACACAACTATAATCATATTAATATTATGATTATTACTATTATCATAAGAGATACCACTAAAATTATGTCTTCATACCTTACTTCATGCGATCGCTAACACACACATACACACAAATCAGGGGGGAAGGGAAAGGTAAATTGGAAATCAACCAAACTATACCCGAATACTTTCTAGCAACACAAGTACAATTGGAAGGAATTATTGAGCTGTAAATTGAACTGGTATTCAAAGACTTTCATTATCTTATCCGTTAGCTCAAAAACTTTGTCTACAGAAGCCAAAGGAGTAACTTTGTTTGCCTATCAATGGGTAATGGGTATGTATATAATCTCCATTGTTTATCCCTGAAGATCTCTTACACAAGTAAAAAATATCCATATAACTTCCCTGAATCCCTGAACACAGATACACAACCACATTTATTCAATATAAGCGATCGCGGATTAAGGAATGATTAAATAGACCAAAAATTATGAATTTTGAAATGAAATATGGGAAGAGGCACCCTTAAATAGGAAGTCAAAGTTATTTTTCCTAAATGTAGGAAAGTGTTAGCCAGTTAAATTAACTACCATGGCTAGCTTTTGAGCGATGCTTCTATAAATATTATAAATCTATCCATCCAATAATTAGTCATAATTCGTTCAGAAGAACGGACACACCTCTACAAAGAGTAGCTGCGCTTCTAAAGATTTGTCTATCCATCCATGCCGTAAATAAATGATGCTAATGTGTCATCAGATGCAATCAATTCAATTCAGGAACTCTTGAAATCGATAACTTCCTGCGTAGAAAAATACGCGAGTTCACGCGGGATCGCGGATTTATTTTCCGAGATTTTTGGTTAAACAGTGTTTTCTACATTTAGTGTAGGAAGATCCTTGTGACGATGAGGTATAATCATAAATTTGAAGCAACTCTATAAAAAAACTGCCAGAAAGTCAGTATTTTCAATCAAATAATTTTACAACAAACGTACAAAATTAAACTATTAAAATGTTTTTGAAATGGTGATTTCTAAGACAATCAGGTTTAACAGGATGATATTTATTTTTTCATTATCAAAATAGCCATCAAATGAATCCAAATGTTTGTTTGACATGTTGCAAGATTGGTTAGACTTCGCTTTCATTAATGTTTTCTTCCTTGTTTGTATATGATTTTAATTACACAATTTTTGGATTAACATTTGAATTTAAACATTTAATTTGTTGAATACTTATTCCTGTTACTATAATACGCAACTTCATGAGTTGGGTTCTTAAACACGAATTACAAGATTTTACAAAATTATTCTAGTATCTTCATTTTCCTACGGAAATGAAATTGACATATGGAAACACGGCTACTCGGCAAGTCATTTGCATTGGTCTGTTTATGATGATAACCAATGTTACCACTTCTGTAAATTAAAATTATTGGTTCAAATGTTTTGACACTGCTGGTTTGAACCAACCAATCAAGGTCAAATAAGTAGGTAACAAAAGTTTTAAGCCAACAAATGAAGTATTACAAGGATTTGATTACCAGAATAATTTACAGTTCAATGTACCTTTCCACTCTATTACTAAGTATCTTTTCTTCAAATTAAAGAAACTATTGCTTTAAAAGATATTAAAATTGTTTGTTTTTCTTCATTTTTTTCTTCATTAGTTAGGTATTAATGTTCCTTACAAATGAAACATCCTTCTCAACCCTATAGGTCACTAACCCTAATTATATAATATTTGTTGTATAATAGTATCAAATTAAAGACAATTAATTTTTTTCATTGACATATTATGAAATATTATACCGAACAAACACATACACACACACACACACACACACACACACACACACACAGCTGCTTTACTCTGGGTCTTATTAAGTACAGAATTAAGTATCTATACAGAAATGGTAATGTTATATAGAAAAAAATCCATTGTATTGTCTTTTAAATAGTACCGAAGCTCCTCTATAACTCTATTTGTATCATATTGCATTTATTAGACTCATTTTTGGGAATTTAATTCTGAATTTTATTAAGAAGAATCCCTTGCCTTTCGTTTTTATAACCTGCATAAGCGAAGTAACAAGCAGATAAAATAAGATTCATTTTTAGACCAATTCGCTTTACATTTTACATTAAACTACTAAATTTTAAAGCTAACATATGTTTTGGTATTATTGTATAAACACTAATAAAATAGTCTAACCTGATATTCGTGTGACTGCATGACTGTGGCTGCCACTAGTGCTGGATTATCACGCAACTAATACCCAGGCTGTTCCTGGACACGCTACAATCACAACAGGATCTATGCAGGATATAGCCGGAAACTATGCTGTCACTTTATGTGTCTTTAGGAGTGGTCTCTTGTGTCACAGGCTCCAGAGTATCGGAAGACAACTTGTCAAACTTGCTATCTTCTCTGCCTGTATATGTCTCTGTCTTGCTATCTTTCTATCTGGTGGATAGTCAATCTCTTCCTAGTGATGCATATTTTCTAAATATCTTTTTTTTATTATAACGTGCACGCACATAAACACATGAGCGTATCAATCGCACAAATATGCATGGTGTCCAACAAATCATGAGACGATTTTTAAGACTTTTTCCCCAATTATTAGGTACAAAAAATCATTGTTACACTAAAACTTTATACCTAACCATTTAGGGTTATTGAATAAGGACTGATAAGGCTCTCCTTATCATCAGTGATGCTTTATACTGGAAAGGTTTCAATGAAATAAAACAAAATGTAAGATGTCTGTCTGTTTATCTTTTGGTACTAGGAAGATTTTTATTGTATTTGGGACAGAGTACCTCCACAGTAAACGTCCCCTAAAAATGCTTACACCCCCTCCCCCCTCTAAAAAATAGTTAGTTAATAGTTTTTTGGACACCCGACATATTTAAAATTATGTTAAATACATATAATATTTAAAATGTGCAGAGCTAAACATGCAAAAGTGCAGATGGTTAAAATAATGGCATGTTCGTAAACTCATAGTATAGTTGCTTCCCATTTTATTAATATTGACGAACAATTAGGATGTTGTATGTGTATTTGTTCTAAAAGATATGACAGTGTCATAATAGTCATTGACTTCGTTTTAAAACTATAACTTTTATAAAAGTAACAGGATGTCTTGCGGCTGGTTTTAAGATATACCCCGCCCCCCCTCAATTCAAAGATATTAGTGTATATACAACACTTTATTTAGTTAAAAGTGGTACTTATTGAGCTTTCAGTAATGGAGATACTCTACAAATAATTAGGCTTTTCATTTCAAACAGCTGTTTATTAATATTGATCGTAATAATCCTTGTTTCTTTTCTATTTTTCAAAGATTACTCAAAATTTTGTCTTTCATACTTATTGCTTTTTTATTATTAGAAAATATATACATCCCTTGACTATGCATATATTGATAGAACCAGGTGGCTTTATGTATTCATTTATGATAATCCATCAACTAATTTTCAAACCACAGCGCTGGACTAGAAAGCAACCTTCGCACTCTGGCTATTCCATAGAAAAAATAATGTTAGAACATTTGGCCAAGAGAACGGATTTCCGGAGAGAGAGGGGACAATGGACTAAAAATAAATCTTTCATTCAAATTTTATAATCTAGATCTTCCTTTGGTAGCTTTGATTTATAGAGTGGAGAGGTCAAACAGACAATATACTTCATCCGATAATAATTTTAATCTACCAAAAGATGGATTTGAATATCAAAATGAGATGGAAGATTAATTTCTCGTTCTTTGTCCTGTCTCTGATATTTTTTACTACTAAGTTTCTGAACCATTACTAAAAACACTTTGCTTTATAACTCATAAGGAGAAATGTCCATTTGCTTTATTAGGGTTAGCCCTCCCCTTTTTTATTAAAAAAAAGGGGGAGGCAAAGAAAATAGCAGAATATAAATCTAAAAATCTCTAACTAGGAAGTGGCTTTTTGGATCTAGAAACCTATATATATGACTTAAAATTTTTTTAGACACTTCTAAAAAAAGCCCAATTCCTTTAACTAGGTACCTACTTATTTCTTAATTCTTTTTACACAACCTACTTAAATCTTGATGTATTTTTGCTTTTTCAAATTCATTTTTTAACCATACTAAGTAAAGTACAATTATCAAAGATTTTTGTTCTTACTATAAGACAGTATAATACCATATACCTATAACAATTCTTGATATTTTAGTCTATGTACCTTGCTATAGTTCATAATTGTGACAAATCTTTAGATTCGCTTCTCGGACCATTGATTTAACTAATAATCATTATCAAACTTTTCACCACCCTTCTATATGCCTTACATAGGGATTTAGGGGTTAGGTAAGTGAGCTTTTAATTTCAGGATTAAGAAAAAATAAACACGAAAAGATTTTAATATTTTTGGAGAATTTAATGGTGGCATTTTTCATCATCTTAATGAAACTCAGAATTCAAATTAATATAAATCCTTTGGCATGACTGTATTGTGAATTTCTTAAGTTTTAAAAACAGATATGAGAAATGCCACTTCCCCCTTTTGTCTCGCCAATAAAATTTTTAAAAACTATTTGCTTTTATCAACAAAAAAATTATTACAACTATCTCCAAAAAAAATCTTTTGCTTGGAAAGATTAAAATTTTAGCCCAATTACGTTTCCCTGAATCCCTGTAATTCACTAAAGTAGATAGATAATCCCCCTGTAAATATGATTATTATTTGT
Source organism: Acartia tonsa (assembly GCA_900241095.1). NCBI lineage: Eukaryota > Metazoa > Arthropoda > Copepoda > Calanoida > Acartiidae > Acartia > Acartia tonsa. The sequence goes on along the minus strand of LS053254.1, from coordinate 18,217 downwards.
GATTATTTAGTGTAACACTGAATAACAATTATAATGTTATTGCAACTCACTTCACCACTTCACATATTTTTATCTAGAACTTTCTCTGAAATCAGAATTTTTATTTGTGTAGATTTATCTTATTTTATTTGACCAGAAATAGGGATAGATGTTCAGCGATTTTTATCATTCTTTATTTTTTGTTTTATTTCCTTTCACATTTCCCTTTTAAACCTTCTAAGGTGCATAAACCTATCCTAAAAAATAAATATAATTAAAGACAAACCATACATGATTTAAATCGCTGAATATTTAGCCCTGTTCCTTTATCTAGAGCTTAATTTCAATTATCAGGGTTAAATAATTATCAAATCACTTAAATCGGAATTAAAGGGGTAAATATAGTAATATTTAGTTATTAAATAGACAGAAAAATATGTTCAAAACGTCTGTTTTTGTACATCTTTAAAATACAATTTTTTATTATATTTAACCCTGATATCATGAAAATAAGCATAATACTTAACTTAAAACTAAATAAAAAAGAAACAAAAATTTAGGACAATATTCATGTTTATTGAAATAACATGTATATAAGATAATAATTATATAATAAAACAACATTGAAATAAAAAGAGAAAAGAAGCATAATACAAGATTATTTGATTTGTAGTTTTTTTCTAAGATTTCAATATGAATAATAAAATATTACAGTCAATATGCAATGGATTGAGTATAAAAATTTTGTGGTGTGCTACTGAACAGTTATGTAAACTAAGTGAGAACTTAATTTTTTACTTCTTAATTACTTTAAGACCTTGTTATGCCGTTTCTAATGATACATTTAATCTTATGCTGAGCGGTTAGCAGTTTAGCCTTACCAAAAAATACGTTATGGCTAATTTTAGACTGGATAAATAAAGAAAACCTGCATTTTCCATAATTAGAAAATCTAGAAAAATTGATGTAAAAAACTAAGTTCTCACTTAATTAACAAGGTATATTTATAGATTACATCATCACACAATAAGAAAGAAAAAACATGTCTCTATGTACATAATAATAATAATAATTATAAAAAAAAGAAAATTTATTGTTATCTCTCCTTACAGTTCCGCTAACAAAGATATCATACATCAAATTCTGTAAAATATTCTAACATTTTTTAAATCAATATTTTTATTTGCGCCATAACCTGACCTGTCTAGATAAAACTGTTAAGCTTTTTTTTAAATGTTTACTTTAGAATTGAATAGATTTATGACATATTTGGACGGAAATATATTGAATGCATACTGTTAGAAGATTTTACTAAAGGTCTGATACTTAAAAAAAATTCCAATCCTTAAATTAAACAAAAATTAATTAAGCTTTCTTATCTTTAGATCCTATAGAAAGGATTTAAATTTACTAATTTTGCATTTTAACTAGAGAACAGGGTTATTGCATAAAGGATTGGATTAAATAATTTAAGGATCAGACCTTAGAATATAGAACATTAAGGCACTGACAAGTTCCATTCTTAAAAAAGTGACATTTTGAAAGCCTAGCTTTTTTAGCTTCATAAAAATACATGTATATTGTATATTCATATATTACTAGATTTTTGCAATATGATTCTAATTAAAGAGCTTAAAAATCATTTATTTTTATAATAAAATTGACAAATAATTTGACATAAGGCATGTGTTTGCTATTACACAAAAATGAAAGTTTACAAATAAAAAAAGGGAATATTTAATTTCAATTTGGTGAGAGAGAGAGCAGCAGCTGAAGAAGGGGAAGTGGGTCACAGACTGTTTTCAATTGTTTGTGCTTCAAATGACAATTTAAATTGGATAAAAAGCAGGGATTTTCATTTTTAAACAGTTTCTGTCTATCTGGCTAGTTCTCTCTTTTTCTCCCCTATTTCAAAGCAAGGGAACAACAATCTCTAAAACAAATTGAGCATAAGGACAAGCTAAGAAAAAATGTTCGGCATGTCAAGGGGCGAAAAGGTTATGGAAAACATTGAAAACAAAATATTTGTGCAGATAAAATCTATCTGCCCTGGTGAAATTTCAGTTTATCAAAACACCTGTCTATCCCTGTACTAGGCTGTGAAAGTTATTCGTCCATGACAGAAAAAAAACAACTAATCAAAAAGGGTGACACTTCTGCACAATGAATCCTTTCATCCCTACATCTTGTAAACATACTATCATCTGCATTTTCTTATGGTAAACATAACAAATCAAATATATTCAATTCAAGATATAAAGCCCCATTATGCAGTGATATATAAACACAGAATGAATTAAATTCGGCCTTAAACAATGTACAAATTGCATGCTACATTAATTCTATGTCGCATACTGCCAGGGGCAAATATAGAAAGCTTATTTCCATATTTAGCCCTGATAAAATATTCTAGACTCGAGAAGATTATCATTTAAATATGATAAATTGAAAAATTATAACAAATTTAAATACATAATAAGACACACCCCGGAGTTTGTAATGAATATAATGCTTAGGGCCCCAAAGAGAAATAAATATACATAACCACAAATTCATATAATTCATATATAGACCAGATATAATAACAATATTTCAAGAAGTGAGCATTTGTGTGTGTGTGTGTGTAGTGTGGGTGTATTGTGCACATTAATTTAATGTGTATTATGATTGCTGTAATACTGCAGATTTTCAGCAGCGATATGTGAAGGGGGCTTTAATATTTGGAGCACTTTTTCTTACCCCGCAGGGATAAGACATGTTACGAATTAATTTTACTGCATATTAAGACTACATATAGCAGAATTAGACACCTTCCTGATATGATAAAATTTTAGATAGTCAATAGAGTTTCGAAGAAAAAATTTAATTAAGATTTAGCCATATGAACTTCAAATGTTTATTTTTTTAGGCTAATTTCCCAATTACTTTATTCCTACTACTTGCTACTCAATAAAATGTAGTATAAAAGAAGCAATAGGATACAGGAAAACGGCCCAATCTTCTTCCCTCTTTTTTAGCCCATTATCATTAGTACCCTATCATAAAACTTTGATAGCGGATCATAATTTTATTTTAAATATTAAACACGCCACACAGTCGCGCCTGCTTTTTCGTGCACAGTATTTTGTCTCAACTGTCTACACAAAACAACTCTTTTTTCTCTCTCCTCCCTTTTCGTAAATGATTTTTGATATCATAATAAAAAAAATATTAAAAAAAGAGGGGAAGGGGAAGGGTATGGTGGAATGAGACAAAAGAAACATCCTTTAAATTTTGAGCAGGAAATTAACACTAGTTTGACGGCTGGATAACACCACTCACTGAAAATTTAGGCTAGATGCGTTTGTCCAAAATCTTAGGAAACATAACCAAAAAAATGATCTGTTTATTGCTAAAAACCTTATTAAAGGCTAAAAATACCATAACTATACTTTCTAATCTTTGAATTTAGTAAATAAAAATTTGAATAGAACATTTAAACATTGTCTGTGTGTCAATTTCAATTATGTTTATCCTTCATTTATGATGAATGAAAAAGATATATTTTAATGCTTTTTATGTAGACAAGATGGCTGCAATTTAAATCTCAGTTGCTTCTTGCAATGGCCTCACAACTAAATGATTCAATTATTGAATTAAATTAGCTTAATATCCTTTTTATTATTGCCTAGAAAGAAAGAATAGAATACAAAAATGTCATCAAATGAAATAATTTAAAGAAATATTATTTTTAATGATAATGTAGCATGGCATATATAACAAAAGAATGTATTCAGCAATCGTTGAAATGATAATTAATGGCATTATAAGTTAATTAAACTGTGGCATTCCTCAATGAAAAAAAGTTAAAGACACAGCAACATAAAAAATCATTTCATTTTATCTCCTTTTTTATTTTCAATAATATATTTTGCATAAAATAAAAATATTTAACATTATTATCATTATTTCCTAATTTGATGACATTATGTCCATCCTAATTAAGATCATTAGGCAATCTAGATATCAACCTATAATGACACTCACAAGTAGTAATCAATGCAAATTTGTATTTTATGTTTATTAAAAAATGTATTTAAATATGTTTACCTTCAAAATATCTGATTTATATAAAAATTGACCTTAATATGCAGATAAATATTTGGATAATAATTATCCATCATATTTTGACCAATATTCAGTCAAGTGTGATAAAAATCTGCCCCACCGTACTTTGTATAACGGGAGAAATTCAAAATGTTCAACCTACATCACATAATATTATACAAAATATGATATTGTACCATCAAATATCATCTACATAAAGCCTAAGCAACAGAGACAGCCAACAATATTAAATAACAAATTGGAAACAAAGCAAATCTATTCTTTGGATAGTTGACATTTTGGGCGTTTTTTAGTTTGAGAAAAAAAACATAATGTTATGGAATAAATAAGCATTAATAATTCATTTTAGCCCGCTATATAGTCTCTACAACCAGAGCAATGAGTGAGTGTTTCTAGTGCTAGTTTAAATACAGATAAGAATTATAAAAAGTTATTTTTACTACCATAAGTTAACGAATTTTAATATAGGTGTAGTTCCGTGAAAAAGATTCGTCCATTTAATGATAAATCAGTGACGTTAACATTTTTTAAAGGAACTTTTACTCGTAAAAAGGTAATTCTAAAATTATATATCTCAAGACAATATTCTTAAGCATGCTTTAAGTGGTTACATATTATTAAATGCTCAGTTAAACTCTTCATAGAACTATCCCTCTTTCTATTGAAAATATAATCTATAAAGCAGACTTTGAGAATGCTTATCTGTATCTGCTAGGTGGTATAGAGCCCAGCAAGTAGTGTGGCCAAAGCAGAGAGAATTATGTAGCTTGAGGCAAGCTAAATGCTTGATGCTTTGATAAGGCAAATATTTGACGTATTGTTACCGCTGTGGTTTATATTAGTCTGTATGTTTTAAGCATTGTTTTCTTGGAAAATCGTATTGTATCGAAGATTTATTGACAATGACTGACTGCCAATAATCATTATATTATTGTACAAATATTTCAACAAAAAACAACCGGGTTTTGCTTTTGAAACTTTCGTTTTCATATTAAAAAAAAATAATGCTCCTTATAATAATGTTTTCATAGGAGCCTTTAACAGGCAAAAGAACAATAGTTGCAAGTTTGCAAATTGACATAAAGATGGTTGCCTTAGTTATTATGTTCCTTTCTTGTTGGCTACAAACTGGTCACGGTGGATGAGTGAGCGCAGGGAACCAGATTTCTTTTTTCCCATCATAAAAATCTTTTAATTTTTGTTCCACATAGAAACACACATAACCATACACACACACTCACACTCACAAAAAGCACACAAACATAATTCTTCACTCCAATGAGCAGAAGATTTTTATCCTTATAATTACATCCAAAAAAAGCTTTCCATTGTAAAAAAAAAAAGATTTTAGTGGCCATTTTTATTGCAGTCATGATTCTGAGAAATTTAAAAGAGAATTTTTGTTAACAATTTGATGCAATTAAAGTAAATGACTTTTATATAAGTATGTGCTTGCATTTGTATTTGATTTGGCTTTAAATTAAAGACAGATTACACTTTCTATAATTTCAAATAGATATGTATTATTTAATAAAGAATTTTGATTGGAAATTTAATGCAATTAAAGCAATTTACTTAATGTAAATGTTTGGGTAAAATAAACTATGTATTTAATTTTCTCTTTCAAAGGCCTGATGGATAGGAAAATTTTAAACTTTCGCATCTAATAAGGAGAGCAAGCAAGCAGGAGTTGACATATTTACCCCCCATTGAAATGCAAATACCCCATCCCTTATCTAGCCTAACCCTTATGATTCACTAATAAACAGGTATAAGTGAGAAAGGGGAAGTTCTATATAGTTAAATCAGATGAGTTTTGAGGATTATTATGAAGTTAATGGCCATAGTTTAACAGTAAAATTTGAGCATAATTAACCCAACTATCGTGTTGTTATATAAATATGACCGATTTCACTGAAGGAATCCCCCTTTCGGTTGAAAGGAGAGTGGGAAAGATGGGTAGGATAAGCAAAGGATTAGGACGTATATCATTCCTCAGATCATATCACAAGTGTTAATTGCAAGTGAGAGGTAAGAAGGGGGGTTGTAATATGTGATGGAAACAAAAGAGGGAGGAGCTAGAACAGGTGGAAAAGGGAAATTTAGTTGGGAGAGGAAAGGAGGGTATTAATACTAGGTGTAGAACAACACCACAAAGGGTAACTAGTAGGGATAGGGTCTAATATTCTAAAAACAAACATTAGAATTTGTTATGCCTCATATTTAAGGAAGGACAATCGAGTGAAGAAACAGTTAATAGTTAAAGAACATTTCTCATATTGGAATAGTTTTGTAAACGAATTCTATTTTTAAGACACTTATCTTAGTCTTTGAGCAAGGGCCTTTTAAGGGGGCAAAATAATAAGGGGGTTAAGGGTGATATAGTGCAAACCAGTGTAAATTAGTAATCAACATGTTCTACAGAGAAAATTAATAGGAGGAGGGAGGGGGGTAATATTAATAAGGGTGAGAGAATTAGGTGGAGATAGTAAGTAGGGGGTAATATAAAGTACAGTAATAGGGATGAGAATATTAGTATTAGGGAGAGGAGGGTAACAACAGGGGTGCGTGGGGTCATTCATAGCCACGGAAGCTCAGCTTCAACCTGATTTCTGTGGTATTCACTCATAGAGATCCATCAAAACCGCAAAAAAAGGTTAGTTCTTTAATAGCTAAAAGTCTGGTCTAAGTACAAAAAAAACTCCATAAAATCATAAGGTATAAGCTTGTTAAAAATAAAAATTAATTTGGCTGTTTTTGAATAATTTCAATTTGCTGTTTAGAATGGACATAATGATATTCAGTAGTAAAGGAGGTGAATTGAGAACAATGATATAATTGGGAAAGCAAAGGGCACACAAAAAGGGAAAGGTGGTTACTTGGGTTTCTAGAATTTATGTTGGGATAATTAGGCATGGTTGTTGTTAAGAAAAAGATCAACCATATCAGGGCTAGCGAGAGAAGGTGAGAGAAAGTAGAGAGAATATTAAGGAGAGAAAAGAGAGAGCCCACCGGAAGTTTCAACTTAATCAATGTTTTGCGCAAAATTAATTTTCTTTCTTTACTTCAACGTCAAGTGGATGAAAATTTCTCCTTTAACCATCCCTTCACACCTCAAAGATTTTTAAAAATAGAAAAAAAAGTCAAATTAATTGTCTAAATAGCAAACATCATAATTTTTCTTAGGACTAATGAAGCATTAAAAAGAACCATTTAAAGAAAATAAAGTTCTCACCAGATGGAAAAAAATAATAAATAAATCATCATACGTGAGTAATTTGAAGTCTATTGACATGAGCTTTCGAATCTCGCGGCGACGAAGTGGCCGAAGTAGGGCCGCCGTTGCTATTACTTAAGGAAGTGGCGGAAGCCGCTTGAGACTGATAATGATTGGACTTGTTGTTTTGTTGTTGCTGTTGTAATTTTGCACCCGCCGAGGTTCTAGGACTTGACCGCTCTCGATATCTCACTTCTATCACATTCTTATTTTCGTGTTGGGCGGCTGCAGCCGCCGTTTTATGCGGCTGTTGTCCAGAACTACATATTTTAATCTTGGGAGAGGGCATGGAACATGATATAGTCACATCCTCTTCTTGAATAACCCCAACGGCAAGGCTGCGGGGACCCACGCCGCTGCCGCCCTCAATTAAGGATAAACGGTTGCTCGCCAACACAGTTGAGGTGGCGGTGGGGTCGCACAAACTTTTAGGTCCGTTTTCCGTGGCGGGGGTGGTCACTGGAGTTTGAGTTAGGGTGCACTCTTCATCCTCCTCCTAGCAAAAAGAAAAACAAATCAATTTCAAACGTTCAAGATTATCATTCTGTTTATAAAAAAAAAATATTTGGACGATTGATAAAATTAAAATTATTGTTTTTATAAGCATGGTAAATGCTACCTAAAACCAAACAAGTTTTTAAATCAATGAATGAGAAAACTTTGGGTATTAGGTACATAACTTCTCTTAATTGACATTACATTTACTAAACTCATTGGCAAAGATTTTGAGGAAAACTTAAAATAAACCTTGACTTCCTCATTTAGGTTAGTTTGAAAAAAGTCTTACTTTTTTTTATTTGAATGGATTATTCAAATCAATTTTTATGGGCATAAATGTCCTTGTTTACGCTAATTATGGAAATATGCTAAGCTGACAAGGGATAGAAAATCCATTCAATTAAGATTGCAATTATAAACGCATGCCATATCTTGTCTGGAAATTATCAATTAAATGGAAAATATTTTTCACTTTTTCGTAAACAAATAATCTATCTAGCAAAACTTGACCAAGCAGGACGAGCAAAGAACAGCTACGCTCAGGGATCTAAAGGGATAAGACAATAGCCGATATATTTATTATTTATGTGCATCCTTAATGATGAGACACAAAATTACCCCTTCTGTAGATCAAAATGAAACGTTTGTACACTAAACTTTATAGACCGACCAATCAAAATTCAATAAGTCCCCACAGTTGTTAAACGACGAATAAGAAAAAGTAATTAAAAAACTTTGGAGACTGGAAATGTCCCCTTTCTCCCTAAGCTAAGCTACTAAACCGAATTTCTTACCTCCATTTCTGGAAAATGTGATTCAATAGGACCCATACTGTGCTTGGAGGAGATGGTGCTACCCGCAGACCTGTTCGTGTTCAGGCTGTTGTGACCGCTGTCAGCCTCCTGGCGGCTGCTGCTCAGTCGTCCCTCGTTGCTGCTGTCCCTGTTAGGTTAGGTTAAGGTTAGCAATTCATGATTAATTACAATTTTTAACTTTATCTTTTTGAGATTTTTTACAATTTTGTTAAAAAAATACCTAACGGTCTTATTAATGTCATACACTCAAATTTTTTCTCTATACCTAAGCTTTATGCTGTTTATTTTTCAGAATCTGTCATTTTTCATAGCTGAAATCCTTTAATCAGAAGGAAAGCAAAACTTGGTAAATATTTAAATCCAATTTAGATTTTTCAATGGTCCAACGAATTAGGGCCCTAAAAACTTGATGAACTTGAATTGCATTAAAGTAAAAGAATTGCAAGCACCAAAATTGCAGCGCACAAGAGGTTAGGTTAATGATTACTTTCTGATTGCATTTTGAAAAGATCAATTACAGTCTTCTACACTGTGTTAAATCCTTTATGCAGTTGCAATGAGCAAATTTTTTTGTCATTGTGCCCCCCCCCCCTCCACCTTCTCCTCATAATATTTTCTTTCTCTAACATGCCAATTTTTCTTGCCTTTTGACTCCTATGTTTTTTTTTGAAGGAAGTATAGAGTAGCATTTTGCTAATTTGAAGTGTCATGCTTTGAAAGAAAGCGAACCATCTAATTTCTCATGTCAGAATGAGTTACAAGCATACGTATTACACATTTTTCTTTCATTTAATGTTTGTTATGCAACTGCATTTGAAAAAAAGTTAATAGGTACATGAACAATAAAAAAAATCTTCACAAAATGAAAGGAATTTGATTTTGTATTAAAATAATTTCGGATTTATCTTGGACGATGGAGGTAACTTTGACGAGATGATTCTTTTTTCTGTGGATAAAAAATTACATGGGTTAAGTTAGTTTATCCCTTTAAATATTATAAATCTCATCCAAAACTTATTTTTCAGTATTTTGTTAATACCCATTGTGGAACTATCCCTTTAGAATAAAGTACTTAAAAATGTTAAATAGTCTGTGCTTTTTATAAATGTTTGGCATAAAGTTAAAACTAGGGCAAGCCTTCCAGGCTAGCTATATATATTTGGACCAAAAAAGGGCACGGCAATGGTAGCTTTTTCCGCATTACATGAAAAATGTTAGAAAGATAACAATATTTCATTTATAATACCTAATAAATGTTCTGATTATAATATATCTTACAATATCGAAATTAAATCTGTTAAATTTCTTTTAAATGAATTTAAATGATAAGTTTGAAAACACCTATTTTCATGCTATTTAAAGCCCCCATAGAAACTTATGACTTTCTGCAAAGATAAATGATGTTATTATGTTTAAATGGACGCAAATGAGTTTGTGTGTGCATGTGTGTACATCTTATAAGAGCGCGCCCTGAAAAGTTTCATATTCCAAAAAATCAAACTCATCAATCAGCGATTTCTCATGATATTTGAGATAACTACAGGGCAATATATTGCGCAATAACATAATGAACAATATATAACAAATCATTCTTTTTTTGTAGCTAATTTAACCCTGTTATGATATTAATATATTTAAATATTAATGTTATTAAACTTTCTAGATGTATATTTAACCCTTATCTATAATCAAGTTGTCCTGTTGAACATACATATTGACAATATGAGCCCAGCACCACTCCTTTCAACATCCTACACCTTTTCCTCCCTCCCTCCTTCCCCCAATAATCAAGCTCCCGTGAATATCCTGATCCTATAGAATTAGATCTACTAATCCTTTAACCCTACAATACACCCCCTCCCCCCCACTCTTTCAACTAAACAGGTCCAAAATCAAAATAAAAGAAATGACAAAAAAAGTAAACAAAGTAAACTCACCAGAAATTGGAAATTGAGAGCAAAATAAATAAAACTAAAATATTTGTCTATTTTGATGTGTAATTGGAAAATCTTGAAATCTACATTAGGTATTTTTTGTAAATCATCCAATGTTTAAAAGATTTGCCTTTAACTAACCTCAATAGTGCATATTCTTTAGGAAAACATGGACAAAATAAAAAATCTAAAAATAATAGATATAAAATATAATAAGAGCAATCCAGCAATTTTTAAACATCTATCTTCAACAAAAAAAACTTACTTCTTTCCTTGATTTTTTAAAAATTTTAACAACATCTACTTAAATAAAAATTAGTGATTATGTGATATCATGAAGAGAAAGTAAGGAAACTCCTTATTGCCACAATAAAACTATAAAAAAACATGAATACTTTAAAAAGTAAATGTCATAAAAATGTATTTTATCCTTCAAAATATTGATAATAGGGCAATAACAAATGGTTTAGTGGTGAATAAGGTATAAAAAGTTAAAGCGGGATATCATATATTGTAAGAAAGACTTTTTATAAAGAACAAAAATTATCATCATAAACCCAAAAGTCAAGTATCCCTTTATAGAGATTCGTCATGGGGAGGGGGACAATGGATGAATTAAAACAAGGAGTGGAATATTTTCCCAACAGGGGCTAGATATCGTGGGGAGGTGAACAAAAAAAACTATCAATATTTAGAAAAAAAAAGCAAATTAGTTGTCAAGTCAAAGTTGTATTTACGACCAAATCTTTCTTTTTATTTTGAATAAATGAGTGTAGAATTGTAGATGGTTATCATTTATGGCAGGGGTGCGTGTTCAACACTAGATTTAAGATTGTGGCTTAAAAGAAAGATGTTTTCGAACAAGGATAACGCAATAAAAATTTCGTAATTATTTCAAGGTAAATGTAATAAAAAAAAAAATTATTGGATGTTTAGATATGAACCTTATAGATTTATCAAATATCTTATTACATACAGACGTAAAAATAATTATGGAAAAACTTTGCTTTTCCATCCTTTGAAACCTAAGATGTTGAGACGAGACTAAGATAAGGGTTAAAAAGGGGACAGAAAGGATTAACAAAGTTATTATCCCTAATTCCAAGAAAAGAAAACAGAAATCAATTTATCCAAACAATGGATTTAAAATTAAGATTTCTGGGGCCACAATAAAGTTGTTGGTTGTTTTAATATTTACTTTATTGATCATATAAAATTAGGCACCACTAAGTCATAAAAATTGACCGTAATAAACCCTATTTTGTCGCAACAACCCTCCTAATTTTTTTCTACAATATAATTTGACCCAAAAACCAAGTAATTAGGGGTATTACCCATAATCTATCTATAATTAATAATAACAACAATACAAGTTACCACCAAGTTCATAGTCAATCTAATTCATTCAAACTCAAGTTAGTCAGGCACAATTAAAAGAAAGCAGTAGTAACCTGTGCAAGGATTCCCAACCCCCCCTCAGAAAATACCCCCACCGAAATAACCTACCCGCCCGCCCCGCGCCCCACCCCCCACAAGAACGTCAACATGATATCCTACTGATAATCCTTGACAATTTTTCAAGCTAAGTAGGTTTATCTCTCATAATTGCATTTTAAACTAAATCAATTTTACTGCTTAAGAATTTAATTAGCAGTTATCTAGTAACTTATAGATTTACTCTAATTCTTAATATTAAGAATAAAACATTTAAATATATCTTTTAAAATTTGTCTAAATTTTAATTTACTTAAGTGCTGTTATGAACTACTTGTAATGGTAAATCATATTTTAATTGACAATTTTAATTTAAACAAGGAAAATTACTTACAAAGGTAATATGAAACATTACAACAATAATGCTGAATATATCCTGTAGTGGCATTCTAATAGGCAGAAAAGAATTAAAAACAGTAGAAAATATTATTTGGAGTATAAAGTAACTTATCTAACACAATCAAACTAATGTACCGACTGATAACATAAAATAGAACTTGTAGAAAATCTTCGCAAAAAATCCGTCAAAACTACATGATTTTAGAATGCACATAAGACATACACATTGACACAATAACATTACACATTAAATGTCATAGTTAAGAACAGTGACTACTAAATTTTTACACAGAAAAAGTAATAGGTAAATGTTCTTCTACATTAATGCTATCTATTCTGTCTTTAATTTATCGACTAGCCAAAAATTGTATTCTTTCTCTTTGAATACAATTACAGAAAATACTATTTTTTTCTCTGCTAGGGTGGATTTTTTTTTTTTAGGGGGGTAGTGGATGTCCCAACCCCCAAGAAAATAGCCTGAAACCACTACAGGACCGGTAGGTATATCCCCTGAAGAGTAAAATCCAATCGGTTCAGTGGTTATCGAGATCTTAAGGGACGGACAGACAGACGGACAGACGGACGGACAGACATCAAGCTACTTTGTATTATAGATGATAATTTTCAATTGAGGGAAAATTGGCAAAAAAGTTCAAATATTGCAAATAAATAAAAACATAATGAAAATTGTAAAATTATCTCACTTACCTATCCCTTAAATTTCTTTTAAGATTACTTACAAACGCGGTTACGACATCGCACATTAAATGCATTTAGCTATAGCTTACATGAATAGATAGGGATATATTTTCTGATAATAAAATGATTTTAATGAAAGTAGGTAAACTATGGCCACATGAAACCTTGCAAAAATAATTCTAATAATAAAGTTACAGGATCTCACTGCGTCTTTCTGTACTAAGGGATCTCACTAACCTCTGAACCGATATGGTTCTTTTTTACAATACAGCTTCACATAGCTCATTGGAAGGTTTATAGTTATTTTGAGGAGGCGATTTAACCCGCTTTTCCAAAAAATACAACCCCCCCCCCCCCTAAACATTTTTACTTAATATTTATATTTCAGGATAATTGTCTATGTCTGTATCCACTAGAATCGAATAATTACATGCCTTTGCTTACCATCTTATACATCATTTCATGCATTACATTTACACAAACATTGAAACATATTTCTTTTAAAAACTAGGATAACTTTGTCCATACTGCAGCAATAACTAGAGATTGATATTTAAATTAATAAGTTAGCAAACTGTAAAATGTAGGTATACAAGATAATATAAAAGATTTTCAGTTAATTTTTAAAAAATCTGTAAGTAAGTCATAATCAAATTTTTTAGTGGATATAACCTCATTATAAAATAACTTTGCCATTATTACAAAATTTGCACACAAAAAATTGGAAGTTGTTTGTAAAAATCATGTAAATAAATGACACTTACAATTGACAAAGAAATCTTTGCTTGTTATTTACTATTGTACATAATTGTTAAACTGAAGGAAAATTAAATTAAATTTTTAATCTGAATAGTTTTCTCTATCCAAATGCTTAAATACACACAAAGACAAACAAACACACTTTGTGAAAGTTTTTTTAAAGGTGTAATTAAATGTGTCAATTTGTGCGGAAACCTATTTTGCAATAACCCCCCCGCCAATTCTCTTGTCTTAAGTCAT
>LS053252.1:9929-22198 GCA_900241095.1 Acartia tonsa | reverse complement strand
GCACCTATTATTGTTGACAATAATACAATTGAAGTAGTTGAAGAATTTACATACCTGGGTAGTATTATAAACCCAAAAGAGGGCGCAGCAGCAGATATTAAATCAAGAATTAATAAAGCAAGTGCAACTTTTGCTATCTTAAAACCAGTTTGGAAATCCAATAAATACAGCGAGAGAACTAAAATTAGAATATACAATAGTAATGTTAAATCAATACTAATGTATGGTTCTGAATGTTGGAGAGAAAATGTTCAAAACTTCAAGAAACTAGATGCATTTCATAATACATGTCTACGACGAATCTGTAGAATATATTGGCCTGAGAGAATATCTAACAAAAATTTACACAAAAGAACAAATAGTGAAGCAATGTCATTACAAATAAAGAAAAAACGTCTTTCTTGGCTTGGACATGTATTACGCATGAACAATAGAAGGCTTACTAAACAAACCTTTAAATGGGTACCAGAAGGACAGAGGAAAAGGGGAAAGCCAAAAGGAACTTGGAGAAGAACCATAGAAGCTGATCTTCAAAAAGCTAACCTAACCTTGGATGAAGTAGAGACAGAGGCACAGAATAGAAATGGATGGAGAGGCCTTGTTGCAGCCTTATGTTCCCAGGTGGAATGAAGAGCTGGTACAGGTACAGGTACAGTAATGTAAATACTTTAATTAAACTTTTCGTTCTATTTTTCTTTTTATTTCAAAGCTCATACTCCTCTACACCCCTCCTAGTTTCAGTTCAAGGGGGTGTACATTTTTATGGTGTACTATGCGCCACCCTTGGCAAAACCCTGTGCACACCATTTAAGCTGCACTTATGTTAATTTTTCTTGCTTTCAACGAGGTACATGGAAAAAAGTTAAGAAATCTTCTTTCCTTCCATGCAAAATACTTCCTTAGATAGCTGATAAACATAAAGAGAAGGAAAGGGTTGTGGCTTAAATCCATCTCGTAAATATTGTGGTGGAAAATAGGCGATAGGTCACTTTTATCCCAGGGATCTAAAGGTATAAGACAATGGCCGATATATTTATGTACATCCCTAGTAATGATTAAAAAATTTCCACTTCTGTAGAACAGACTTAATGGTTGAAACGTATGGAGAGGACACTCAACTCAATGGACCAACCAATCAAAATTCATTAAAGTCCCAAAAATTGTTAAGCCAACGAATAAGAAAACGTTATTATAAAACTTTGGGGACTAGTGTAATAAATGGTGTCCCTTTCTTTCTGGTTATATCTTGACATTTAGAATAATAAACCAGTTGCAAATAAAAGAGAAAATGGACTTGAAACAAAAATAATAATGCATCTTGCATCAAGATTTTCCTAAAAATTATGTAATTTTACTTTGTTTTGTTGTTGATTTTTACGTTAATAAAGATTAAATTATTCACTAATATGCTAAAATATTCTTTAAGATGATATTTTCTTAATATGATCTTTGTCTTTTAAGAATAATCAACAAAAATATAAGAAGGCATATTGATTTGTCTCCTTCGGGCCCTCGGGGTTAACCAAACTGATTTAAATTTTATAATTTTTCATTTTGATATCCGCGGTAAGCTATTAAATAACTATTCCCTCATTCCTTTCGTAATACTGTTTAGCTATTAATTTTAAACAGCTACACTGCTATTGGAAGTAATCATTCCAACGTTCATATTTATACTTCTCAAAAATAAGACATGGAAAAAATTACCTATTTTGAACACTTTCTGTACTGATTTCTTCGGAAATCTAAAAAAAGTAAATAAACATATAGTACAATTTGAGAGAACTAAGAAAAAAAACCAAAACACAAATAAAGACAAACAAATTATTAGTTTAACGCTTTTTATAGTGCCTATAAAAATGACGTTTTACTGGCCTAACATTAGTAATTTAGTCTGTGAAGTGGCCTCTCATTGTTTGACATCATTTTTTATAGGCACTATAAACATTTTCCATTAGTTAGCCATCTAATGTCATTCGAAAGATAAAAGTAAAATAAGTAGAAGATTTTGAAAGACAACGCAGAAGCTGTAAAATATAAATTTTGGTTAATTGAATTTGACAAAAACTAGGGAGGGAGGGAACATTTGGCTGTTTTTTACACTAGTCCCCAAAGTTTTACTATAACTTTTTTTTATTAGTTGTCTCAACATTTTTGGGGACTTTAATTGATATTAATTGGTTGATTTAATAAGATCAGTGTCCAAACGATTTAACCACTAATTGTTATCTACAGAAGGGTTAATTTTGTGTAAAATTATTTGGGATGTACACCAATTTATCAGCCATTGTCCTATATCATGAAATCCATGGACAAATACATCTTAGTTTAGAACATCTATACCACTAAAAAATCTTCAAATTTGTATCACCTGATTTTGAGATATTTCAGGTATCTCTGTCAACAATATCAATCAAATATCTACCTTAATATCTACCTATCTACCTATCTACCTATCTATCTATCTACCTATCTATCTATGTATCTATCTACCTGATTTTGAGATATTTCAGGTAAGGAAACTAACCCAATCTCTGTCAACAGTCTCAATCAAATATCTACCTAATTATCTACCTATCTACCTATCTATCTATGTATTTATCTATCTATCTACCTGATTTTGAGATATTTCAGGTAAGGAAACTAGCCCATTCTCTGTCAACAGTCTTAATCAAATATCTACCTAATTATCTACCTATCTACCTATCTATCTATCTATATATGTATCTATCTATCTATCTACCTGATTTTGAGATATTTCAGGTAAGGAAACTAGCCCATTCTCTGTCAACAATCTCAATCCATTTCTCCTAAACATTGTTAGATAGATAGAGAGATTATAGAAATGGAATTTAACAGTCATAATTCGTTTCTCCTAAAAAATGTATTACTTCAAAATAATATTGGCATTAATGCAACTAACTAAATCCTGTAAATAATTTTTAAAATTTCTGAAAATGAAATTCCTAGCTTCTCATGGGTCCAGGAAAGGTTCATATAGCGGTCCTATATATATTTTCCAAATATATAAAGCGTTTTATATAAATGTTTTATTTTCTATGCATAATTAAGATTTTAAAAAAGACATCTCTCTTGAAACACCCTGTATAATACAAAATAGAACGATGTCTATTTGTCTGTTTTTTTTTGTAGCGAAGGATCTCACTAAACGCTGCACCGATCGAGTTCTCCTTAACAGGGTAGCTTCTCATAAGTCCGGGAAGGTTTATAACTATTTTGGGGGAGGGTACCACCACTCCCCCAATAAAAATCACCCCTAGAAAAAAAATTACTTACCCCCCAAAAAATTTTAATAAAAATTCATATAAAAAATGGGGTTGGGGGGGGGCATAAAAATAAAATTTTGTTTTTAAGTTTTAATTTAAAAAATGGGTTTAGGGATTCAACTCCATTCTTCTCGAGTGCCCTTAGAGGCCCTAGAGGAGAAGCCGCTAGTATTGTTATAGGAAACCTTACCCCCCTAGAGAAATCACCGCAGAAAAATATCACCCTTCCCCCAATTTTCTTTTCCCCCCAACCCATCCTAGAGGCTTTTAGCAGCTAGATTATCACAATGTATTATTTGTTTTTGGATCCTAACAATTTTTTGCCTTTCTATGATTACTATTCATAATATCTATTTACTTTAGACAAAAGTTTATATGTTAGAGTTGTTAGAGTTCATATCTTGAAATTTGTTGCCCTATTAACTGATTGTAGGTAGACAAAATAATGAATAAACTAATTAAAGAGGAAAGCTTATAACTAAAGGAAATAAAATAGCCTAAAACCATCAAAGGGTCTATGCAAGGCTTGCCTAACGTATAGAACCCAATCTGTTAAGTAGTCATAGAAATCTTAAGCTTCAGACAAAAAATCCTTACTACTTACAGCATCTTTTGTAGAAAGGGAGGGGACTGGATTGTATATTACTCTAGTCCCCAAAGTTTTATAAGAACGTTTTCTTATTCATTGGCGTAATAACTTTGGGGACTTTTGAATTTTGATTGGTTGGTTCATTAAGTTGAGTGTCCAAACGTTTCAACCACTAATTGTAATCTACAGAAGGCGTAATTTCGTGTACCATTATTGGGTATGTACTGTACATTGTACATCAATTTATCGGCCATTTTCTTATCCCTTTAGATCCCTGGAGTGCCTGGTAACTTTGTGTTATTATTTAGAAATGTCAATACAATGATATGGAAAATTTTACTAATCATTTGGTTAAAGAAAAGTGACGCATAAACAATTTGATACTTCCTATCTATCTACGAAATGTGAAAACAAACAATATATAAAAGCAACAGGATGTCTGTCTGTCTAAGTGTGTCGAAGGATCCTGCTAACCGCTATACCGATACGGTTCTCCTTTACATTAAAGCTTCTCACAAGCCCAGGGAAGATTTACAACTATATTTTCTTATCAAACTATTATTTTTTTCCCTTTTTTTAAAATTAAAATTGAAAGTAAGGATCGTCCATGCTCATTCCTTCATTCCTAGAGGCCTCCAGGGCTGCAGCTGCTTGTTTACCATTTCAAATTTTAAATTTAAACAACTTTTATTCTCTGACATGGCCGTTACTTTGGGTACTTTTTATTATATTAATTCGTTGGTTACAACTAGCAGTGTCTAAATTTTTAAAACAATAAAATTAATTTACAGAAGGGGTAATATTTCTAAACATCTTTTGGGATGTATGAACAACAATTTATTGTCCATTGTCTTATGCCTTAAAAACCCTGAGTAAAACATGATGGTAGAACATATAAAAAGATTTGCAACATGAAAAAAAGTTTGGGAGCTGATTTGAAACAGTTTGCATAGGCAGGGGTGGAAACAACTACTTAAACAAATATTCATTAGCTGTTACGTCCCTAGATGCCTCTAGAGTAAATAAAGGAAAGGGGTGGTGGGGAGTAAAGAAATAAACAAAAAAGTTAAAACAATTTTTTCATTTAGGATGTATTATTTCCGAAGGTTGATTTTTCTTGAGGGTTAAGAGCTACCCTCCCAAAAAGCTATAATTCTCTCCTAAACCTATCAGAAGCTTAAATGTAAAGGAAAAGCATAGGGAATGCTAATTTGTAACAACCAATATTTTTTTTTATAAAATTCACCAAAGTTTTCTATCTTTTTGCTATCTATGTGTTTGTAAAAATAAGAGTCCAATTTATAGGTTTATGTCCAGCTCAATTAGTTTTGTTTATATTTTCAATCATAAAAACATTAATTTCTTTTAAATATTCATTTTTTATAAAAGTTTGATTTTTATGGTATACTATGGCATTTAAATTTTTTTTTTTTTTTGATTGAAGTGGAATCATTCTTTAATTATTTCTTTTAGCTCCGCAACTTGTTTCATCTTGACTTGAATAGGATGTAAACTGAATAATTCAATGACTCAGTTTAATTTCAAACATTGTTAGGAGAATGTTTAAAAAAATATATTCTTAAAGGAAAGGACAATTTATTCGAAACAGCTTATAGTACCTTATAAAAATGACAACCTAAAAAAAAAATGACCCATCAGAGGCCAGTATAAATTTTACGATCATTCAATTGCAATGTATACTGGCCTATCATTGGTAATTTGTATTGTATGGCGTAATTTTTTTTAGGCTCTATAAGCTGCTTCGATTTATTCATTTAGATTTACTAGAATTTAGGGTAGGGTGAGGTAGTTCACGAAAATAGCCTAAAACAATCCCAAAGCATCTATTAAGCTTCCCTAAAAGTATAACCAATATGAACCAGTAGCTCTTTTTCAGACAAAAAAAACCTCCTTACTACTTTATTATAGCTTTACATTATTACTAGGTATGCGAGTACGTCCAAGTTGGGAGGTAAAGAGGAAATTCTCCATCCCCTCTAAAAAAAAATGGGAAAAAAATACAATTTTTTTTCTAAAACTCAATAGTGTTTCTGCCTTCTTTAAAATCTTTAAAATCATTCATGTCCCCATCCCAAGTTCTAAAAATGATATAAAAATCATTGTTTTGAGTTGAATAGTAAGATCTGGCGATAACCACGTCATGAAAAAGCAAGTGTTGTGTGTTAATGGATAAAGAATATACGTGGATATTATGTCAGGGGTAAAATTGTCGTTAATTTAGGTTGATAACATAGAGCTCATTTATTGGTCAGTTCGTTCATTGATTAAGAGGAGAAGTTGATGGGGTAAAGGGAGTGGATGTTTTTTTAGCCTGCTGCGAGTTTCAGTTTTTCAGAGAGCATGAAAATCTGGTGTGACATCCATGTAATAATAAATTTAGTTGTGTGTTGGTGCTGCTAATTCATTGTTCAAATCGTGGTACTTTTTTAAGTAGCGAAGCTACTCTGTAAACAGAAATGTCCGTCTGTTCATCATGACTGTTTTAGGGGAAGCATGATTTTTTTATCTCTTATACAACATAGTCGGCTGATTTTTTTGGTGAAGATTCCCCATAACAACGTGCATAAAAAATTATTAGGTATTTATCATTATGTTATGACGACTGAACAGTGAACACCTGTTTTTTAACTCTATAACTCCTTTTTTGTGCTTTGCTACTTATGGATGTTGTCATCCTTGTTACTTCCTTGCTTACAAATAAATAGAAAATTATATCTTAGTCAGTCTTTAAAGGAAGTTTTACTTCTTTCGTCTGTTTGTTTGTCTGTTTGTCTTTCTGTTTGTCTGTCAGTTTTCTGTATCTTGATGTTTGTCTGTCAGTTTGTCTGTCTGTTTGTCTGTCTGTTTTCTTTCTGTTTGTCTGTCTGTCTGTCCGTTAGTCTGTCTTTTTGTTTTAATGTTTGTTTGTCAGTTTGTTTATCTATCCTTCACTTTAACTATTTGTCTGCCCTTTTGTCTATCTGTTTATCTGTATGTTTGTTTGTCTTAATCTTTGTCGGTCTGTCTAAAATATTTACCCCCCCAAGAAAAAAATTTGGATGAAATATTTTCTTTATCATTCTCATCTAAAGTTGCAGTATATTTTGAACGTTATGACGACGTTTCGGCTTAAATTCAAAACCATCATCTTCAAGACAACCAGTGCAGTGGATTTAGACAGAAAGAAAGGGGACAATGGGCTGTTTATTACACTAGTCCCCAAAGATTTATAATACCGTTTTCTTATTTGTTGGTCTAACAACTACGGGGACTTTTACTATATTATGATTGGTTGATTTTTTAAGTTGAGTGTTCAAACTTTCAACCACTAATTTTAATCTACAGAAGGTGCAATTTTGTATTTCATCATTGGGATGTACATCAATTTATCGGCCATTGTATAATCCCGTTAAATTCCTAGGATTTAAGGGTTTGATCTCTAAAATAATTTACCTAGAAAAAGTTTGAAGATTATTTTGAGTATGTTGTTGGAAAGGGACAGTCTCTACATTATTTGTTTGATATGGCACTGACTCTAGGCTAACTTTATGCGGCGCTGCTGACTCCAATGATACTTTATACGGCGCTGAAATTATAAATATAGAAGGAATTATTGATTATTTGTTAATAATGACTTGCGTATACGCCCCTAGAGGCCTCTGAATGCACTTGAGAATTGTGGTGAAGTTGACCATCCAATTTTTAACTTTTAGATTGGATGTGGGTCATTTTTTCTAGGTCAATTTCTCTGGGGTGGGAGTTGGTAAACTCCCCCAAAATATTTATAAACTTTTCCATGATCTAAGAGAAGCTCACTGCAAAGGAGAATCATATCAGTTCAGTGGTTAGCAAGATCCTTCGGAAAGACAGACACAGATCCTGTTAGCTTTTTTTACAAGGATAATGAAATGAAATCTAGATTATTTCTACTTTCAACTTTTCGTTCATTCATAATCAATTACTGCGTCTTAGTAATGCATAATGCTTTGCCTCTAGCCTATAAGAGTTTCAAAGTATTGTTTAAGTTGTGGAAAAAAGCAGAAAAAATAAATATATTTTGTAAAGGATTAAAGTAAGAAAATTTTACCTGAATTTGTTCTTATTTTTGACGGATTTTCTATTTCTTGATACGGCACAGTTACTTGTTGTCTTCTTTGATATGGCGCTGTTTTTTGCCTTTCCATAGAAGCTGCCAGATTTTCTCTGGCCTGATACGGCGCTGACACATGATTCCTTCTCTGATAAGGCTTTGTTCTCTTTCTTCTCAGAGGTGGTTGTGTGGTTGTTTGTAAATCGTCATCTATTTCGTTTTCGTTGGTGTTTTCTGGTTCAACTAATATAATTCATATGACATTTAAAACAATTCTAATATTAACTATCGAAGCTTTTTATAGTTATTATAAAAATGACGCCATACTACTTAAAATTGGTGAATTAAAATGTATACTGGCCTGCCATTGGTAGTTTATTCTGTGAATTGCCTTATTATTGGTCATTTGTATGTATGAAGTCATTTTTTATAGGCACTAAAACAGCTTCATAACTTTCTTCTATGAATACATCAAAAATAGGATATAAAAAACATACTCTTCTCTTAACTTCAGTCGAGTGGTTACTGTCCTTTCCTGTAAAAACTGGCTTTTTTTAATGATTTTATAACAATTCCAACATTAAAACAAAAACGAAACAGACTATTCCTCAAAACTTTTATTTAATGTAAAATTGCATTCATCTTAACTTCCTACAGTGTAGCTGCCGAGCTTTATAAATCTAATTTGGTAAAAAAATATGTGTTATCTTTTCTGCTTTTTTTAGGTTAGGTTAGAACCCAAAAATACAGACGAAAGATGGTCCAAAAAGGTTTGAGGGAAAGCATCATTCAAATGAAATAAGAACCCCATAGGATTAAATGTCATATTCCTTGCAGAGATCTGCTAGAGAAAACTCTATCTTGATTTTCATTTTCTTCTATTTGTACTATGTTCTCATTTGTACTGAAGTTTTTTTTATTCATTACAGTTCAAAGCCGCGGCTTTGTTGACCCTGAGGGGCCGCAGGCAATGACCAACAAAACAAGGTTTAATCCTTTTCTTAAATCTTATTTTTCGTGAAAATATCTTATACGATACGATACATTATTTTTCAGTATGAATCAGTAACAGTTTAATCCAACAGGAATGAAATAGATTTAGAGCCCTACTGGCAAAAATGATTAAATTTTACACCCCGATTAATCCTCTGCATATATTACTACTTTTTCTAGTCCTAACTGTACCTAATAATAATTTGTGCCTATTTATAGACCATGCCATTTCCCCTCCTCACTTTCTATCTCACTAGCTAGTAATGGCAAACATCAATTCTTAATGTCTTAAGAAAAACGAAAAATAATCGAGACTTAGGACCCGACACCGCAACTAGAAATTTTGAACGCAATCACTGGCCAAAAAGCCTTACTATAGTTGGACACAATCGTCTTAGGTTCAAATAAAATTATTATTGAATAAAAAACCTAGAGGGCAAAGCAGTCTGTTCGTTTGTGAGATCTACAAATCTTTCTGTGGCTATTTTTCTTCCTCTATTTCTATGATGCATTTTTTGATATATCAATATGTTTTAACTAGTTTATTTTTGGAAAGGCAATTACTAAACAACTTGAATATGTCCGAGGTACAAACTTGCTCAAAATCTTTTATATTTTAGAGGCCTCTTGAAAACAGGGGGTGGGGAAAGTTGATCTCCAATGTTCAATTTTAATTTTAAAAGAAACAGTAAAACAATATTTTTTTGTATTCTACCTTAAATAGTTGTAAACCATAATTAGACATATAAGAATCTTCACAGTTTAGGAAAACTATAACGGTCAGCGAGATTATTGACTACAGATTGACATCCTGCTACTATTAAATAAGGATTCTTTGTTATTTGTTAAATGAATTATATTGATATTTTACCCTTGTCTAATAAAATCTTTTCTTCGCATCAAAATTGCTTTTCTAATCATTTGAAAAAAAGTATCATTTAGGAAAATTTATTGATTATCCCAGTTAGAAGTCAAATCCCTACTGGACCCTTTACACTCTAGTAACCTACACTTTATAATTGATCAATCGGTTTTAAACTCATTGAATTAAAAAAGTTTACCTATAACTAAATATAAGGTTTCCCATTACTTATAGATAAATCTAAACTGACCAAGCTAAATTTGCTTGATTCACTTCATTAAGAGATGCGATTGATAATGAAGATTTTTTTCTTTGAAATATATTTCGTTATGAAGCAGCAGTAGTTACTAATTTATAAATGTTATTGTTGAGATAGATTTATAACTGTTAAAAGTGCTTATAGATATAAATCATTAGTGCGAGGGTAAGAGAAGGGAAGGGCAGAGATCATCAGACCCTCGAATGGGTAAAATTTGTCTGAAAATTCACCCACAAAGACAAGCAGCCATCCAAACTGTTTAAAAATTATGAAGCTTTGTATAGTGCCTATAAAAAATTACGTCATACTGCCCTCTCATTGATAATTTAATCTGTGTATTGGCCTATCATTAGTCATTAGTATTATATGACGTAATTTATCACTATAAATTAAAAATTATACTTAGTTAAATCATATGATACTATTTTTTCCTTGGTTTTCTAAACTTGAAAACTTTTGTTTTTCTTGGAACTTGTAACACAGATAGATCACCTATTATTATAATGTGATAATGGATAAATAAGTAAGTAAATCATTCAGCAATAGTTATTTATAGCATCGTATTATAGTCAGCTTTCTACGGATATTAAAAGTAAATAATTACATTACTGGTATTAGTTTTATGATTTTTATTTTTGTGGAAAATTGTCTATAACACGATGCTATACATGATTTTTCAATATGGCTAAGAACTGGTACTAATTCAGCGGATATCAACCGGTTCCGAAGCCATACTGGAAAAAAAGTATATGACCTTTTAATGACTTCTAATTTTAGGAACATGACAAGAAACACTATTTTCCAACAACTTTTCCAATAGGCAAAAGCAATTTATTAATTATTTGAATATGAAAATAATTGCAAGGACAGCTTGTAATTTCTTTGTTTTTTTGTTAAAATTATATTTTAGGCTGTTAAAAAAACTATTTATCAATCACATCAAAATCCTTATTAATCTTAAATATATTCAATGTACTTATCCTGCCTATTTCATTAGTAATAATATCATTGTTTGTTGGTTCTGTTGTTTCTGGTTCGTATGGCTCGTACATCTACAAATTATAAACTAGTTATTTACTCGGTTTTGGTGTAATTAATATAACCTCTAAAAAACATTTAATCCAAGAGACAGTGAAAATGAGAAACTCTAACTATGGCAAAAACGGGTATGATTAATCTTTCAAATAAAGCTAATAGGTGAATATGACGATATGAAGAAAAATCTAAAAAGACTTTATTATACCTACGACAGCAATTTTGTTTAGTCAGTGAAACATTTTAGGAAATTGAATAAAAAAAACAAGAAATTGATAACTTCTCTATTAAAAATACCTTTCTATGATTGAGAATTCTGTATCCATTAGCATCTGCCTGATAGTCATAATACCTTAAAATATTACAACAAGGTTTAATTTTTATAATTATTTATTGAATAATATTAGTAGGTCCATTCCAGACTTCTAAAATGAGGTCTTTTTTTCTGTGTCGAAGCCTTTAGTGTTTAAATGTACCACTATCTGTACCATTTTCTAGCCTTTCTGATTATTGTACCCTCCATCCAAATGTACCACTAACTGTACCATTATCTAACCTTTCTGATTATTATACCCTCCATCCAAATGTACCACTAACTGTACCATTATCTAATCTATCTGACTATTATACCCTCCATCCAAATGTACCACTAACTGTACCATTATCTAATCTATCTTATTATTATAACCTCCATCCAAATGTACCAATACCTGTACCATTATATCATCTATCTGATTTTTACCTGACTGTACCAGTACCATCTCTCCATCCAAATGTTCCAATAACTGTGCCATTATCTAATCTTATTTCCTTCCTGATTAATGAAATATATATTATTGCTTTATTCTATACTAATGGCTGCGCCCCTAACATCCAGGGGAGGATAGGGTTGGTAAACAGCCTAAAACCATCTTAAGACAATTATAAAGCTATCCTGAAGAGTACAACAGATTCGGGCAAGTATTTTTAGAGATCTTCAGCAACGGACTAAAATGCCTTACTCTTTATATCACAGGATTAGTGACCTCGTCCCAAGAGACTTATCAGTTTTAGTTTTAAACTGAAAAGGTAAAGCTGTTTATGGAAGGTTGGGGGGGGGATAACCTTGGGAATATGAATATGAACTACTTAATTACAGGATACTGTACTATTGT
>LS053240.1:11442-22042 GCA_900241095.1 Acartia tonsa | reverse complement strand
TAAGCATCCTGATATTTAATACGTTGTTATTCTACATTGTTTGTCAGACCTTTTGATTTTTAGATGTCGCGATACTTAATAGAAAACATTTAGCAACAATGATAAATACTAATTAAGCTAATTTCAGAGTTTTGCCTGATCTGACAGAATCACCCATCGCTCTTTATGTCTTGAATAATACAGTTTATCTTAAGGTAAAGTATTTTAATAAATGGTTACTTTTAAATTTGAAATATTTTTTATGTTTAATTTTGAAAAATATTTTTATGAACGAAACTAACTAAAAATTGTTTCTTTCTTTAAGGTCTGCCTTTAAAAATGAAACTAAAAATAGTATTTTATTGTTTTTCTTTCCATTCTA
Source organism: Acartia tonsa (assembly GCA_900241095.1). Taxonomy (NCBI): domain Eukaryota; kingdom Metazoa; phylum Arthropoda; class Copepoda; order Calanoida; family Acartiidae; genus Acartia; species Acartia tonsa. The sequence goes on along the minus strand of LS053240.1, from coordinate 21,681 downwards.
TAAAACTTGTTGGCAAAAGTTTTTTTTTATGAACTTTATCTTTTTTTTTAGGATATTAGCAACAAGAATATTCATTCAAAACCAAGACAGTTGACTCAGGTTTTATTTTAATAATTTGTTAGTATTCTTTGTCTGTCAGTGGCACTATCAAGGAAATATTATTTCTCAGCTGTTATATGAGATAGACGGACGTTTTTTTAGTGACCCCTTACCAAAGAACATCTAATAGACAACTTACTTGGTACTTCAGCCTGCCTGCTATGCTACAAAATGAAATGCAAAGTTTTCATGAATATGAATTTTATCCTTCCCTTTTTTTCTTTCCCTCTCTCTCCTTTTTTTAAGACAACTAAAAATCTGCTCTATAACTCACTCTGTCTGTTTGTACAATGTCCACCCAGTAATTTTTTGTGCTACACTACATATTAATGTAGTCACTGGTCATCCTTGTTTATCTGTGAAAAATCTTTTAAAATTTATAAGAAAAAAATCTATGAATCTTATAATGATATTTTTCTTAGATGCAAGAACTTATTACTGGAATGGATTTTCACGTTGAGAGAAGGTAAAAATTAAAAAAAAACATAACAAAATTACAAATGTATTGGAGCTTTAAAGATACATGTAATTCTTTAGAATTCTATGAAAATAATTTTAAAAGATAATGTTTAAAAAATAGAAATAAGATACTACTAATACAATTACATTGTAGACCTAATTAAAATTTAGATATCTTTACTTGGTAAATTCTGAAGGAAAAATTAGAAGAGAAACTCTGACTAAATCTTTTCAATCAAAGAAAGATTTTACATATCTAGGTAATTATAGCTTTTTATTTTATAAAAAGATTTACAAGATTTTGTTTAATATTATATTAACCCCATATATATGTATATAGCTGACTATGATAAAATTTGAAAGTTTTTATAAATTGAAAAGGGCCTTTGTGTTAGAAGTTAAAGGCTTTTCTGAAGTCTGTATGTATTATTTACTGATTTGTGTTTTTTTCCTCTACAGGACGATTGAGAATGATAACCTTAGTTATTGAAATATATTTTTGGCCTGTACAAAGATGTTAGTTTGATAAAGTAGTCTTGGGTTAGATGGATCAATAGCTTTTAAAACTTTCTGAGGTCAAATTGCTCAAAACTAATATTCAACCAGGGTTCTTGGGGATTAAGACTATATCCGATAAATTTATCCATATCTTCATTAATGTGAAACAAAATTAGCCCTTATTCATATTTAGACGACTGAAAAGTTTGGACACTATTAGCTTAAAGTACCCAAAGTTTTATAGCCAACAGATAGGATAAATATTAAATAGTTTATAAAACTTTTGGTACCGATCTAATTTACAGTTCGTTTTCCCTTTATCCCGTTCCTCCTTGTTTAAACTAACCAAAAAAGCTTTGAAATAAAATTGATGAAATATTAAGGTCAAGATGATGTATTGGAAATGAGTGTTGATTGGATTTACCATAAAATCTACATTCTTAAACAAGATACAACCTCAAGTGATACAAAAAGGGTGAGAATTACTTTTCAACTAGAACAATTTTATTTTAAGCCTTCAGATGGGGGGGTGAGGGGGGGGTGGTGTCATGACCCCTAAAAACAAGATATTATGAAGAATCACCTTACCCTTCTTTTTTAATCCCTGAGGGTTTTACATCCCTTTGGTAAATAGCTGTGCATGCCACTGATTGTAATGCTAAAAAGTACAAAGTTAAATTATAGGAATAAAATACAACCAGGAATTAAATGGGCATTTTAAATCAATTGTTGCTTCTCTGAAAGTAGCTTTAATGTCTTTTTTGTAGCCTATCTGGACAATTGATGTATGTGATTTGAAAGGAGAAAACTGTGAAAAGGTTGAAAAATACTTCACATCAAACTTAAAACAGATTCAGGTAACACGCTTTTACGACATTGATATCCTATATAAAGTAGTAAGCTTTTTTTGTCTGAAGCTGAAGATCTTGAAAATGGGTGGTGCTTTTCAGGGAACCGTTTGAAATGAATGCCCCATGGTGTTATTTTTTTCTTGTTCTCTAGAGTGTAGGGACGAAGCAGCTAGTCCTTTTTTTGTTTACAAAGTACTAAGGTTTTTTTGTCTGAAGCTTAAGATTCTAATAAATACTTTACTGATTGAATTTATAATTTTATGGAAGCTTCTCATAGGTCCCGGGATAGTTTCAGACCAACTAAATTATTTTTCTTAATAAAACTATCCTTTGACAGCTTTACTTTAAAGGAGAACCATATCAGAGATCCTTTCCTACAGACATAGAGATGGACATACTGTAACTTTTAGATTAGTATGTAACTTTTGAAGGTCAAAATAATTAGTCCAAGGACAAACCTTTTTACAGAATCAGTTTGGCTAGCAAAAAGTGATAGATTACTATTGTTTAAATAAAGTCACATATAGAAATGATTTCAGAATTGTACAAGGATGATAACATCTATAAGTAGGAAAGATCATTAATATAGAAGTAAGAAGAACACCAAACCAGATGGAAGTAAAAGTGAAAAAATAGACCCATTAAAGAATGAATTTAGAAGAACCTTTACAAAAAATCAGCTGCCTACTTTCAATGGCACCTTACAAAATCACTGACCCGACTAAACGAAGTTGACAGACAGACACATGCACATACAAGGATTTGAAATCATAAAATTATAAAAAGACTAATTGTAAGCCGCGGGGGAAGTTTATTCTACTTGAAATATTATTTAGGTTGACCCATACAATGGATATGTTTACTACCTAACCCAAGAAAAGGGAGAAGAGGTCCTGAGACGAATAAACATCACGACGGCACCCAACAATCATTGCCAGCTTGAACCTGAGGTTATGCTGAAGTAAGTTTATTGAATAGTTGAAATTATTTTTTTAAAGTAAAGAATCATTATGAAAAGTGTTTTAATGTTCCTATAAATTCTCAGCCATATGGAAAACTCATGTATAGTATCGTATTATAGACAGTTCTCCGCGGATATCAAAATTAAAGATGATAAGATTGAAACCAGTTTTGTTAACCTGAGGGGCCGAAGTCCTGTGCTAACAAAACTTGTATGAATTTTATTATTTTTATTTTGATATTTGTGGATGATTGTAATACGATGCTTTACATAATTTTTCAGTATTACCGAGAACCGGTTCTATTCCAAAAGATATCAATCGGTTTTGAATCCATACTGTAACAGTATTGATTTTTAGGAGCGACAGACTTGGACAGTTTGTAGTGTCCTATGATGAAAACACTATCTTTATACCCAACATCGACAAAAACAGGATGTTTTCTGTCAACCTGGACTATCCTTTCAAGGTATTTATAATTGTTCAATTTCAAACCTTGTGGCACGTTTTCTGTTATTATAAGCAATGATCTATATAGTGTAGCCACCCTATAATCATTTCAACAATGTTAGATTGTCAGTACACCCAATTGTAAAATATATTGAGATAGCTATTTATCTATGAAAAAGTCATCTTATAGATTTTTATGTATAATGATGATTTCTTCGACATGATATAAAAGTCATAGCATTTCTATAATCAAAACTGTAAAAGAGAGTGCCCTCAAAATTTTTTGCTGGACTTTCCTATTATATTATATTATATTATTTTATATGGAAGTAACAGTATGGCTTTATGTCTGTAGTTTAAGATCTCGCTAACCGCTGGACCAATATGGTTCTCTTTACAGTGAAGCTTCTTATAAGTCTAAGTCATAGCCGCTAATATTCAATTTATAATTTAATATTAAAATCCTACCAATGCAATGTTATATAAAAGAAATAAACTGTACAGAGAATTCTAGCCCGTTTTAATTTATTTCAATAAAAAAAATATTCTTTGTTCTAAAAAAGTAAATGGGCCGATATTCTATAATAAAGTTGCGCAATTAATACGCAATTTAGAACGCAATAATGCAAAATTTATTTTATGGCCATTCATTAAAAAAAAGGAAAATCCTAAGTTATTTCTTGTATAGAATGAGATAGTGTAAAGTTCATTATTATAAATCTATTTCTGCATGGTGTATGAATGGTAGATCACCAAGTTATAAAGAAATTTTCAACAAATTAAAAATTTTGAAGTAAAAATTAGCAAATGATTATATGCCTATATACTATATAGATAATTTATGATGAATTTAACAGCAATTTTTAACCTCTAAAGATAAGAAAGAAAAGTTTTGAAAAGAACTAAAACCAAGCTTTTGAAATACAACATCTAAAGTTAAACATAAAAAATGTTTTTTTTAAAATTAATTTATTTGTTGGTTATATTATGATTTAATTCATTTTTTACAGGTAAATGTTCTGTATGAGACAGCTATTGGAAAACAGATGTACCACTCTGTAAAATCACTCATCAGATACGAGGGAAACAATTACTGGACTTCAGATCAAGGTAAAGCATATATTTATAGGCAAATCTACTCTACAACATGCTTTGTCTGTCAACCTGTCTGTGAAAAATTTTGCTGACTAATGGCTATCCTCATCTTTGCCCGTCAGTTTTTTGGTACTGCTATGAAGTACATTAAATTTTGATAAGAAATGTTTTTTTTGAGTTGTTGTTAAAGATAGACTGCTGAAATTTTGTGTTGAGATAAATGTACACTCTCCCACTTTTAATTTTAGAAAAAGTAGAAAAATTTTTTGGGGGGAGGGGGGTAATTTTTTATAGGGGTGATTTCTCTTGGGAGGGTGGTGGTACCCTCCCCAAAAATAGTTATAAACCTTCCCAGGACCTATGAGAAGCTACCCTGTTAAGGAGAACCCGGTTGATTCCGCGGTTAGCGAGATCCTTTGCTACAAACAGACACACAGACAAACAGACACACAGACAAACATACATCCTTTTACTTTATTATAAGGATAGACAGGCTTACCTAATTGACAGCAAACCTATTTAGAGTTAATTATGTTACTTTTTTTTGATGAGATTTCAACTAACATGATTTTAAAATTGTTGATATTTTGAATCTTAATATTTTAGGTTTCCACACTGAAAGTTTATCCTCTGTGGATGGATATAAATATAACCTGGTTGATCCTGATATTACTTCACAACATATGAAACTCTTCAATGTGTCTATTCAGGGAAACAACACAAAATTAAATTTATTAACATCTTTAGGTATATATTTTCTCAGTATCTTTGCAGATTTTTAATTATATTTTTTTTTGGGAGGGGGGAATTCTATTTTAGTTTTTCAAAAAAAAATTAAGGTTAAAAATTTAAGCCGTTTTCTAAAGTTATTATGCGAGGGGCTATTTGGTATCATTTAACATTCAATATTTTGTTCATTATATCATTGGAGATATATATCAACTTATCATCCATTGTCTTATCCTTAAAATCCCTGATATAAATTGTTCTTATTCTGTGTTGTACTTTGCAGCCTTACCCTGCGGTGTTGAATACAGTAACAGAGGTCCAAGCTGTTCTTACTGATACCAAGGGAAAATCAAATTACCTCCCAATTAAAAAAAAACTTCCATAATTCCTTTTTAAATGTCTTCTGTCTTTTCTTACAAAATACCTTTTTTATAATAATTTAGGATAGGTACCATCCAATAAAGTAACAATATCCCTCAATGAACTATCATATTCCCACCTAATTTTCTTTTTAGTAGCTAAGCTACTCTAGAATCCTGATATGTCTTTACCTCCAACCAAGTACATAATACATATGTTACAGTGAGTGTAAGTTAAAAAAGACTGGTCCTTTTTTTGTACATTACATATTAAAGATCATAAAATTCAATGAAATTATTAATAACATTTACTTTACTTTTCTTTCTCTCCATCAAAAATGTTGTTGTTTGTTTATTGCTGCACTTAGTATGAACACAAATATAATCTTTTTTAATTCCTAGCAGTGCAAAGAGTCAGTAAGAGATTTAAGATAATATCCTTTTATAAAAAGTTTTCTGTAATTTGATTTTTTAAACAGGGTTTGATTACCTGGAGGCCACCCTTCCCTCTGAATAATGCCTGTGCAGCCTATATTCATCAATGGAAATACAACATACACTTAAACAATACAAAGTATAATACACAAACTATCTTTACTAATATCAGTAATACATATATACATGTGGAGAACCTGAAGAATGCTAGTCTGTATAATATTGTAGTCCAACCATATGCAAGAAATCAGTTTGCTCCTTTTTCTTTTCCAATTTCATCAAATACTCTTCCCTATCAAATTGACCTGAAGTTGTTATGGACCAGTGGACAAAGAATTTATGTGCTGAATGGAACTGCTAATACTGAAATGACTGTTGATGTAGATTATGTTACAAATTTTAAGAATCTCATATTGATTGAAGATTCAAATGAGAATTTATATTTTACATCAGAAAATGTAATCTATGCTCATGATTTATCAAATAATAACTACAGAATTCTATACACTGCTGATTATGAAATAACAAATCTAATCTATGATTCTTATTCAGAAAGATTTTACTATTCAAATCATGTAAACAAAACAATTGCAAGAATAACATTGCAAGGATTTGAAGAAACCAAGTATTATCTAAATTCAGCTCCTGATGAAATTATGATTGATAGTGAACTTGCCAAGCTTTGTTGGCACTCAAAAGACATTGGTGTATTTTGTCAGGATCTTGGACAAACTGAAATAAATACATTACTGATAACCAAAGTAGTGAATGCTAAGGTAACAAATGTTGTTATGGATACAAATTCTCATAAGATTATATTCACAAAGTATACTCCTTTAGAAGCTACAAGATATGAACTACATGAAATTAATATTGCCAACAATGACACAAAATTTATTGAAAAGTTATCTTTTCCATACATCAAAGATGGTATTTTTTCAATACCTGGAAAAATAATATTCCAGCAAGTTTCATTATCTCTCATAATCTTTGATATTGAATCAAAATCTTTCTTTGAAAGTTCTAAGCATCAAAATATTGAACATTTAAGTATTTCAACAAAGTTGGACCCTAACAAAAGGAAGCTTTTACCTCCAACTGAAATAGATCCAATATCTCTAACTATTGAAGAAAAAAATGGAGGTTACATAATAAAATGGGGAGCAAGTGATCATAATGATAATGTTATATACAAAGTGACATTAGATGAACAAGAATATATTACTAATGAGACACACATAGAATACAAAAACTTAAAGCCATTTCAGAAACTCAAAGTAACTCTAACTCCCACAACAAAATTGGCTTATGGCAAGAAGATTACCAAAATATTGTATACTGAAGAGAAAAAGCCAAGCAGACCAGAAAATCCAAGAATATTTTGGTCAACTAAAGATGAAGATTATTTTGACTTCACTTTGAGATGGGAAAAGCCTTTGGAAGAAAATGGAATTCTTCTCAACTATACTATTCAATGTTTCCACGTGAGTAATGACACCACAGCTTGCACTGATATTCATACAAATGGAAGCATTAATGAAGCTAAATTTTCACTTCTTATATCTGATTATTACTTTACAATCAAAGCATCAACATCAGCAGGTTTTGGACCAGAAAGTTTACCTGTTTATTCCATCAAAACTGAAGTAATACCTGTTCCAGTGTTGTTTCTTGGTTCAAGTCAACCAAAAGCTATTCACATGATAGACTTGGATCTTAATCAAACTAGAACTAATTTGATTTCAAGTATCCCAAACAAAATGAATTATGATTCACAGTCAAATTCTGTGTTTTATATTGATAATTATCAAAATCTTGCCAAGTTGAACCTGGAGACAGAAGAAACAAAAATAATGAAACAAATTGACTTACCTAACCCTGAAATGTCACTAGATTTTGTGGCCAGATTTCTGTACATTACAGGATCAAATAAGATATACAGATATGATATTGAATCTTCTAATTCTAAATTAAAGTTAATTCATTTGACAAAGTTTCAAATAAAACAAATTCAAGTTGCATATGATGGACAAATTTATATTGTAAGCGAGGATAATGAGTTACACATCCTAAGATTCAAACAGTCTGAAACATTTATGGAACAAATTTTATTACAAGATCCAATGTGCCCCAGGAATAATGAAATCAGCCAAATCACACCAACAACAGCTAAAGGAGAGACATCTCTAATAGTTATGAATACAGCTAACCAATTATTCTCCTTGGACACTGGTGCTTTAACTTGTACAAAATTGCCAGAGAACATGAATCACAAAGTAAATTATATAAAAGCAAATACAAATAACATATTTTATTTAGATGACAACTCTAATGAGTTATTTAGAAAATTCAATGGTTCTACAGAAGATGACAAAATTTTCACCCCAATTAATATAAACAAAATTGTAAGTTTGGAGGTGAAATGTGATGAATGCCAGCTAGTTCCAGTGCAGTGCAAAATTTTAACATTTTCAACACAGGAAATTCAATTAAAAGAAATTGATCCTTCATCAGTTGTTGTTAAACTTCCAGCTGCTCTACAACCAACTGATTGTAAATTTAACCTTCCTCCAACAAATTATACAATATTAACAAGAATGGTCCATGGGAGTATGGAAAAATCATCTGCTTACTACAAATACATTGATAACTTAGATGATCAAGACTTTACTATTCCAAACCTTATGGGTAATACAGAATATGAAACTTGTGTACTAATAAGTAATATATATGTTAGCTCTTTTTCAAACAAGATTATCTGTAAAAACTTCACAACTTTAGTTGGCATACCAAATGCTCCAGAAATAAGAGATGTTACAATTCTCTCCCCACATAAAGCTAGGTTTAACTGGACTCTAAGTGGATTGGAATACTCTGGAAATGTTACTGTAATTGCGACTGTTCAATCCACAAGCTTGGAACATGGACAAACTTTTACACACAATATGTATTTTTATCATAATAATCTATTTGGCGATATTGATAATTTATTGGCTAACACAGAGTATACAGTTTATTTAGAGGCATTAAATTCAAGAAATATAACTGGACTTAAAAGTAATGTTTTGGTATTCAAAACCTTTGGAGAGCCCTATGTGCTTTCTGAGCCTGATATTACAGCAACTTCAATAAGCTTCAACATATCTGCTGAGAGAACTCAAAGTTCCCAACAAATCATAGTTCAAGATGACAATTCAAGTGTGCTTCTCTTCTTTGATGCTACATCAAACTTAATTCAAGGAGATAGAAGATTAATAAGTTTCACAGCAGATAATCTTACAGAAGTAACTTGTTACCACATAAATATAAATTCTTCCTATGTTACAAACCCTGAAAACACTTATACTCATCCTCTATTTGAAAATTGTATAGAAACAGAATCCTCAAGACCTCAAACCCCAAGTGTACCCAAAATTGAGACAGATGACAGTGGCAGAAACTATATGACCTGGACTAAACAAGATTCTAAAGTCTGGTATGAACTTCAAATTAAGAATCTTGAACTAGATGAAGATTGGAAAACAGCAAGAAATACAACTGAGAATATTTTTGTGACACATACTCTGGATGCTGGCAATTATACATTTAGAGTAAGAGCTGCTAATGAGAATGGTAAGAGTGAATATTCTGCGGAAAGTGAAGTAGTTGATATTGAAAAGATTCGCAGTCAAGCATTTGTCAGTAAGTCAAACAGTCTGACAGTTATTGCTATAACAATTAGCTTTACTTGCATAATATTAATTTTCATAGGAGGGGCTATTTTTGCCAAGAAATTAAGAACATTTGACAAAAACACAAAGAAATCTAATGGAATATGGGATGAAAATCCAATCTACGGCAAACCCTTAACTGATGAGGATTTAAAAGAAATTCCTCAAATAAAAAGGGACCAAATAAGCTTCCTTAACTTTCTTGGTAGAGGTGCCTTTGGTGAAGTTTACCAAGGTACCATGAAAAATATGCATGATCTTGATAAAGGTATTGCTATAAAAATGCTTCGTCAAGATGCATCTGAAATGGACAAAGCAGATTTCCTGAAAGAAGCAAAAATAATGTGGCATTTTAAGCATGATCATATTGTAAACCTGGAGGCAATTTGTCTCGATGTTGATGCCAATTTTCTTATTCTTGAACTGATGGAGGAGGGAGATCTGCTGAGATATCTGAGGAATAACAGGCCCAAGGGAGATGTATACAAGCTGTCCTTGTTGGATCAAGTGGAAATGAGTCTGGATGTTGCTAAAGGTAACTATGATTCATTTGTACAGAAATTACAAAACAAAACAAAACAGCCTTTAAGAAGAA
>LS053240.1:0-11295 GCA_900241095.1 Acartia tonsa | reverse complement strand
TCTGGATGTTGCTAAAGGTAACTATGATTCATTTGTACAGAAATTACAAAACAAAACAAAACAGCCTTTAAGAAGAATTATATTGGGAGAGTTAAAGGTATTATGAGAATGAAAAAGAAAAAAATAAACAAATAATATATTAGATGCAATAGATATTAGATACAATGATTAAAATGTATTAAAATTTAAGGTTTAGAATACCTGGAAGAAAACAAATATGTACATAGAGATATTGCAGCTAGAAACTGTCTTGTATCAAGGTGAACCTTTTATAAACGTTATCAGTAATGCAACTACTATATAACTAGGATTTGATCAACTGTCAATCACCAGCTTTCCAATAACTGAAATTAAAAGGTTTTACTAATTATAAGCAAATTGTCATGTTTTTAGTCATTACTTGTTCAAGTACATTACAAACCAAATTAGTAAAAAACCAAACATTTTAATTTCAGGTACAATTCAGACAGAAGAAATGTAAAACTGGCAGATTTTGGTTTGGCAAGAGATATCTACAAAGTAGATTATTATAGGTACATATTTCTATTAGCTTGATATTTCTTTTAAAAGTTTTTTTTTGTAGTATATACATATTTTTACTTTAGCATAGTCCCTTTAAAATTTTTACATTTGGAAATAGTTTTTTTTTTGAATGCATTTATATTTTGTGATAATTTTATTGCAACTTTTTTGCCAAGACTTGCAACTATTGGATAGAACTGTCCTTGCTTTTTCTTCTTTGACTTTAGTAACTGCAAGTTTATTTAATACATAAACTTTAATTTTAAAAATATTTCACAACACAGGTCAATATCTGATTCTTTTACACCTCCGTTTTAAAATATGTGTTTTATCAATAATTTTCCCAAGCAAGATCTTATAAATCATTTGATCAATATACAACAAAAGTGTCAATCCTTTAATTTTTTATTTTTATTTTCACGGACTATATTGTTTAATGTTTAAGGATAATACTCACTATAACATTCACATTTGATCTATCTTGTTTTAGAGCAAAGAGTAAGAATCCCCTGCCTGTGAAATGGATGTCCCCAGAGGGTCTGAGAGACAGAAAGTTTACCACCCAATCTGATGTCTGGTCTTTTGGTATTCTCATCTGGGAGATTCTTACTTTTGGTACAGATCCTTATCCTACAATGGAAAATTGTGAGGTAGGTTCTAGTTTTGTTATAAGAAATAGACATTGAAATTGATGATACTGAAATGAGAGATGCTGATTTTTTATACACATTAAGAACCCTCTTGGGGCACATTTGGTTTAGTTTGAAAACGAAAATGTGGGGAGTGGGGGGTTATTTTTTTCTAAGAGCAATTTATCTTTGGAGGATGGTGGTACTTCCCCAAGTTAATAGTTAAAAAACCGTCTCTGCACCTAAGATAAGCTTTACTGTAAAGTAGAACAATACTATTTTGTTTTGACAATAACTAAATAACAATTTTAACAAATACACAACATGTTTACATTAACAATGCATCAATCATTCTATCATTGAATACCTTTCTTTTTAGGTGATGAACTATGTTATCAACGGAAAGAGACTGTATTGTCCAGAAGGCACACCTGAAAGGTATTTAGATTTATTTGAGGCAACCCTTAGTGAATGATTTTGATTTTGTATATTTTTTTTCTAAATAAAAGATACCCCTGGAAGCTAGGGGCACTGCATAAAGAATTAAGTATTTCGTCCAACAAAAACACAACATCATTTTATTTTCTTTAACAGGCTGGTAAAAATGGTGTCAGGTTGCTGGAGTTTTGAGCCTGACGGACGGCCAAGTTTCAAGACCTGTGTCCAGCTTCTGTCTGAGCTGATACAGGATGACCAGTATAGAACCAGTATTATGTCATCATACATGCCTTTTATTAATGGGTAAATATATTGATTTTACATTGAAGTTATTGAAGTTATTATACATTACCAAATTAAATGTAGCATACATATAAATTCTTATTAGTGAAGCTTTTTATTGGTATTAGAAAGTATACAACCCCTGAAAAAAATAATACTCAATTGACATTTTGATTGTTTATTTTTAATAAAAAACTTCAAGGTTTCGTGATTTCAGGTATAACAGCACGTGTAGTGATCGAGGTGAACGTACAGCCACAACTGTTCCTATGTCACAAGCACCTAGATATCTTCAACTCATACATAGTGGTAAATAAAATCAAATAAAAAAAAATTGAAAATCAAATACAGAAGTTTTAAATATAAAACCAGAAATTCGCCCTATTACAAATAACCAAAACTAATTAATAAAACTTTAGATTATTCTGTACCATCAGAGCACTCAGGAATAAACTGTTCTTGTACTCAAGATAGAGGGTGAGTGAACCATTTATTTCATTTTAAATGATTTTTTTCTTATTTCAATGGATTACAGCCCAGCTTTAAGTTCAGATAATTCTTTGACCTGAAAATTTACTTTTCTTGTTTGTATTTTAATTAATATATCTAGCAAACTATTCTAAGTAAAGGCTTTCTTTAAACCATTACCCTTATTTTTCTCCTTCTCACTTCCCTTTTTATTACCTTCTAAAAAGTTTACTTCCAGATAATATAAAATATTTGCAGTTTTCTAAATAATTTTTTATGTTTTAGAAGCATAGATTATGGAAATCTGCGTGTAAGCCATGACTCTAATTGTGATTTCAGTGATGTCAATCTCAATTCATCGGGTAAAAGTTTTATTTAAAATCTTCAAACCACTCATTAAAATAATTTGATATTCATAAAGTTTAATTTTTTAAAATGCGCAGATACTAAATAAATAGCATATGATTTGATTGTAAACCTCTGATGTTCTACTTTTAATAATTTGACCATGAATTAAATTGTAAAGCTGCAGTTAATGTCTAAAAATCTGTTAGTCTTGTAGATTTCAAAACCAACTACAATTTTTTTTTTTTTGGATCAGAGAATATGTTTCCAATCAAAGAAATCTACATTTATTTTTTTACATTATGGGTAAAAAATTGTCTTTTTGTGAATTAGCCTAAAATGGTAAACTTGTCCTTTTTGTATTATGAGTCTATCTTAAATTAAAAGGGATAATCATGATTTTTTATCTAGGAGACACCTCAGCAACTGCAAGCGTGCAGACAGTTGCCCGCATGTCAGCGCCACCTAGCGTCTATTATGAAACTAAAACTCACGCCACCAGTAACCCCTGCTACCTCAGTTGTCACAACCACGTGTCTGATGATAACATCAGGGTTGATAAGGTTGAGAAAGTAGAGGAGGAAAATGAGGAGGTATATCAAGAATCTTCTTCTCAGGTAAAAGATTTATTTTTCTAGTTCTGGAAGTGCGGAAGGTGTATATATTAAAGTAACGGAATAGAGGGAGCAAGTAACTCTGCCCACTGGGCGGGTCCCTGTCCTAATTTTGTATTGAGTCTTTAAAATCAGCTAATTGCGTCTAAAATACAAAACAACCTAATTAAATTTGCTATCAAACGAAAAGGATCTCAACTACTTGGGCAAGGTATTTGTCCGGATTATATATTTATACTTATATATTTATTGTGTATATCAACAGAAAAATGGCCCAATACTATAAATAAGATCTATTGTACTTACATCTATAGCTGTCGAACCCTCTATTCCTTCTTTTGATGTATCAAGAGCTACCTAAAGATATAATTTTTTCTTATTCTTAAGGAATTGATTTTAAGGCATTATTTACAATTTGTAGACAATTTCCACGAAACTATCCTGTATATAATATTAACACTCTATCGATATGTAATTTCAAGGCCTTATGTCGAATATATGGCATTTATTTATTATGTTGACATAATAATGTTACAATTTTCTGACAGGGCTGGAATATAATTCATGTTTTTTTCATCACAGTTCAAAACACATTTTCAGCCACAAGAATAGAAATTGATTCGAAGTCGTGATTATTTAACTTTTTTTTTAGGACCTCGACTCGAAATCTCTGACACCCTCTCTAGATTCTCTGTCCTCTACTGGTGTAATAGTTGAGGATAGAGATACTCCTGACATCACAGATACTCCTGATATAAGAGATACTCAGAATAATAACACTATGCATAAAGAAGAAACTAGAGAGACAAGGGTTAACTCTCAATCTTCCCAGGTATAGAATATTTAAAAAAATGATACATCAGGAATCTAAAGTGATAAGACAATGGCCGATTAATTGATTTACATCCCGAATGATGATACACAAAATTGCCTTTTTGTAGATTAAAATTGGTGGTTGAAACATTTGGACACTAAACCTACTAAATCAGCCAATCAAAATTCACTAAAGTCCCCAAAGTTGTTAAGCCAACGAATAGGAAAACGTTATAATGAAACTTTGGGGACTAGTGTAATAAACAGCCCATTGTCCTCTCTTTCTCTGTAAGTAATAAAAACAAAACATCATTACATTATTACACAAAAGGAAATAGTTGATAAACATTTGTCAAAATGCATTGAAATATCTATCATTTAAACTGCAGCTAAAACTGCATGTAAGTAAAATTAATGATTATTCTATTTATATTTAATGTTTAATGTATAGAAATAGATTAATTATAGTTGCTCGCCCCTATCCTCGCCCTATAACGGTAGAAGTCACAACATGCATTTTTTTTACAAATTAGGGAAACTTGCACTACTTGTTGTGACATAGTTAAGAATATACTTTGTATCCTAGACATTTATTTAGGAATGACGAAACCTAGCTTGTTTATTTTGTAGGATTCAATGATATCTGGAACGACAGACAGTGGTCAGGGAAGTGCCACCAGCTGTGGTTCTACTTCAGATGATGAAATTGTTAATATTGGCGATGATTTACAGGTTTCTAATATTCTCTTACGAGAAGTATGAATAGATATTCATCGCACCGTAACATTGACAACTTTTTACAGATATTAAAATAAAAAATTTTAAGATTTAAACCAAAACCAAACAAAACAAAACTGGTTTTGATTTTATGATTTTTCTTTTAATGTTGGTGGAATATTATATATAATATGATGCTAAACAAGATTTTAAAGTATGACTGAGAACTGCGCCAAGCGGATATTAATCGGTTTCGAATCCAAACTGGAGTGATTTTTCAGACTTTCATGCTTGTGGGTTAAAAATATTAAGGTTTAGGTAAAGTTAGAAATAAAGATGTAGTATTTTAATTTTTTTCTTAATTTAAATATATTTTAGCTTATAATTTTGTAGTTATTGGGCCTAATCCTAAATTTTTTAGGCTAGCCTAGGATTTAGGGTTTCATAAACATCTACCCGTTCCTTTATGTCTATGTAGTGCCAAGGAAACCTTAACTCCTAGGCTAGTCAATCAAGACATTTTATAGAATTTTATATTTTAGGAGATACCTATGCACGAACTAATGAATCAGTTTTACCACAACAAGCAACCACAATATGATTTTCCAAAACACTCAGGCTCTTATCAAAAAAATCAACAACAAAAAACATCAACACAGTAAAAAAATGTTTAAATATTTGAATTTTTAGGGTATTTCAGCAATAAATATGAATCAAGCAAGAATGACAACACCCATAAGTATCATAACACAGGAATTCATGGAGGGACAATTGGATAAAGTTAATCTTATATCAACAAGAAAAAATATAAAATCACGAAACTTGTCAAAACTATAAATATACGTGTCTTTTGTAGCATGACCGTTCGACCGACGGACCAAGTAAGTTGTGTGCTAGTTGCTTTTTTGGTAAGGGAGATCTTTAAAGAGATAGAATTACTTATTTTCGGCAGTGAAAATACCTCAATGTCATTTTATCTACCGTAGTTAGACGAACTGACGGACAAAGCTTTATTATACAAGAGCTAAGCTGCTAAAAATTATACTCAATAATATTAATTTTCTCTTCGAAGATTTATTTTATAACTATAATAATGTATTAAATTTATAACATCACATTCATAATTATATATACAGACTGATATTCTGAGTTCTCTAAACTTGTAAAAGTAAAATGAAAGTATAATGTAATAAAAAATAAACATCTTAATATAAAGAATTGATGAATTTAGCAACAAAAGCGAATGTCTTCCTAATATTAATATAATTTATTATAGATATAGTTTTTATAACATTTTATTTACCATATTACCACATTTTAACAAGGATGACAACATCCACCAAAGCGAAGCACTGAAACGGTAGGACAAACGGAAATTAACACTTATATAGTGTCAGAGCTGAATAATCAGAATATAGATTTATAAGAGTCGAAGCAAAGTTGTAAGTAAATTTGTTTTAAAAAATGGTTGAGTTGCTTCGCTTTTAACATTATACTTTGTTGTCCCAGGAATCAATATACCAAAAATCAGATCAATCGGATAATTAGGTCACATAAAAATTCGTTGTTAAAAAAGTAAAAAAATCAACATGTTTAAAATGGAAGTACGGACATTCTGATAATGATTATAGAGTTGCTACGCTTTCTAAAACATACCTAACTACTAAATGAATCACCATGCAAAGTTTGAAATCGATAGGACAATTCTAACATGCCTAAATTAACGGAAAAAGCTATCCGTCACGGACGGACGGACGGACGGACGGACCGACCCTAATTATAGAAAAGCTTTGCTTTTGAAAATATATAAAGACAATTCTAAAATAAGATAGTGAAATGTGAAATAAATTGGAATATATAAAAGAATGATAACATCCATAAGTAAGTAGCAAAGCTCTGGAATGTAAACAGCAAAAGTAAGAACAGCAAATCAAATAGAAGTGAGTATGACAGACAAGCTGTAAAGTATAGATGTATGTACATTATTCTAATAAAAATCTCTACACAATATAAGTTAGCAGTCTGTCTTTGATAACATCTATCAAAACAACTTATTTTAGAAAAGGATATATTTACCGATTTTTTTGGATGTGCACTGTGCATTGGTCAGAAAAAAATCAGTCGACCGACGGACAAACGAACATTCAAATTATAGAGGAGCTTCGCTATGTAAAAATACTTTATGGGTAAAATATTATTGTAATGTTGAATCATTTTTAAATTTTTGTTTATATTTTATTATGAAATATTGTGATATAATAATGATGTTTTTAACTTGCCATACATTTATAAATACATTATAATATTGTATACAACTTTTATAAATCAGAAATATAATTTGTTATTGTTATACTAAAATCTATGTTTCTTTATTCATATGTGCATCTAGTTTATAACTTACTTTGTCTGTCAGTTACTCTTGCCATGGTTATTATAAAGGTTTTCGAATGATCTATTTTTCTATTATCTTTCCCCTTTTTTTGCTCTTTCTCTCTTTTTTTCTCTTTCTCTCCCACTCCTTCTTTTAATAATCTTCTTTGAAATTTTAAGCAACTTCGTTACTATTGGACGTAAATATCCTTGCTCTCAGGGCTGCACAATTTCATAAAAGGCTTTATGGACCGGACGTCTAAAGGAGGGATTAAAACGATGTTTACAACTCTCAAATTTTAAAACCCTCTAATTTAACCCCCTCAAATTTTTTATGAAATACAAGATTACCCCTTCAAACCTTTGAAACCCCTCAATTCAAGGGGGTTGTTACTTAATTTTACCAGTGGGGGGTGATAACATCCCCTTTTTGCACGCCTCTAATATTACGTATGCAGATCATTGAACTTCCATAATTTTTTGTGTCTCATTTTTACTTTTTAGTGAATAAAAATAAAAGAAAATCATAAAAATTTTACAGTGTTTTGTTAAATTAATATACTGCCATTGGGTTTGAATCTTCAAAAGATTGTCTTTAATTTCGATAGTACAAACTTTTCAATGAACTTAGATATATTTTAGAAGATGAATTCCTGTCAATGCATCTAAAATTGATAACAAGAGCAAAGTAAACAAATATAAATCAGCGAACTTTGTATACCGGCACAAGCAGGGTTACCATTCAAAACTACCATAATAATAGACTTTACAATAGAGAAAAACAATAGAGGGAGAAAGGGTTAAATAACTCTATCTCCCTATCGCACTGTCCTTGTGCCGACTCTCAATTGGGTCATTAAAAATCAACCAATGGTGTGGTGTGTATTAACACAGCCAATCAGCAGAAAACAATTTGGTAGCAGACGGAAAAAGTCATTGAAAAGGGGAGGGAGGTAGTTGTTTGTATTATAAATATATACATCTCTCTACTATAGATTTGTTGACTTTACAACAAACTCATTTTTCTATAACTTTGAAATCTTGAGAAATATTAATTATAAATATTCTTTATATAATTGATTTTTAAAAAGATAAAAATTCTCTTTTTTGAGATTTAGCTCTTTAGAAGCTATATGAATTTGAATACTTATTCATTATATGAACACCAAAATACAGGCATATAATTTCGCGTCTAGTTTAATCAACTTTAGGTTCTAGATTGGTAAATTCAATAGTATTACATTCAATATTCTACCTTCCAAAAGCCATAAACGTGATGTTAAAACTATTAAATAATTCTTTTTAAAAATCCTTAAGCCAGTCTAAATGAGAAAGCACCTAAAATTATTAAAGTATATCAGTTTTGGTTTAACTTTTGACGGGAGAAGACTGTTAAAAAATTATGAGAGAGCTTTTTCTGTTTTTAAGCATTGTGCTTTTATGGTCTCAGGTACTGGAAATAGCGCAGCTAAATTATAGATTGTGTATGGCCGTACGTCAGTCCGCGAACCCGTCTATATACAATATACTAAGCCTATGTATTGTAAATTTTGAATTTTGAACCAGGAATCTACTATTAACATAGTTCAATAGAGAACCAAAATCATAAACATGTTACTTTTTATCTCGAAAACAATGAAAGGCAAATTATTTAGTATTAAGTTGAATTAGTACTTAAAACTAAATACATTCTTGGACTATCTATAAATGATCATCCTCTTAATTTTATAATCTAAATAGCAATTTTGAATTACTATAGTTGAAAGTGATACCCTATACTTCATATTTACTTGGCCAGCCAGTATGTCAGTTAGGCTATAAAAGACAAATAATAATTTTTAAAAGCGAAGCTTTTTTAAAAGCGAAGCTTTTCTATAATTAGGGTCGGTCCGTCCGTACGTATGGGACGGATAGCTTTTTTCGTTAATTTAGGCATGTTAGAATTATCCTATCGATTTCAAACATGGTGATTCCTGTAGTAGTTAGGTGTGATTTAGAAGCGTAGCAACTCTATAATCATTACCAGAATGTCCGTACGTTCATTTTAAACATGTTGATTTTTACTTTTTTAACTACAAATTTTTATGTGATCTAATAATCCGATTGTTCTGATTTTTGGTATACTGATTCATGGGACAACAAAGTACAATATTATAAGCAAAGCAACTCTATAATCAAGTCCTAAAAATGTAAGTATGTCCATAAACATTTTCTTGTATTAAGAAGTTTTTCAACAAATTTACTCACAACTTTGTTTTGGCTCTTATTTATTTATATTCTGATTATTCAATTCTGACACTATACTAGTGTTAATGTCCGTTTGTCCTACCGTTTCAGAGCTTCGCTTTTATTGATGTTGTCATTCTTGTTTTAGAAAGTTTTCGTGATTTTATACTTTTTAATCATCACACATTCTCTTTCTTTTCTATGAACACTGAACATCTGCTCTATAACAACTTTGCCCGTCCATAGTTTTTTTTTTACATGCTTTGCTACTTTTGGATATTACTTTTCCTAGGTAAAAAGTGAGTGTGGATACGCCTCCTGCCCGAAGGGAGAGCCAGGATATGTAAATATCCATATTGTGCCGCATACCCATGATGACGTGGGTTGGCTGAAAACTGTGGACCAATACTACTATGGTTACAGGTAAATATTTTACATTTACGATCATTGATAAATGCTGAAACATCAAAACTAATCACAATTTCTGTTCTATAGTATTAATACCAGGGTGAGAGGGAGCACTGGGCTGTAAACACACTCCTATTTGGTGCCTTATAAACTCAGGGTGTTTATATTAAATCTTGGTTGGGTTGCACTACAAACTTACAGTGTATTTGTAAATATCAATTTTTAACAATCATTGCAAAATGAACGCCAAACTGTTTATAGTGTACTAATACCAAGAAGGGAGGGGACTATAGACTTTAAACACTATATAACTTAAAAGTGTCTTAAGTCTGATCCAATTTTTCTATGATTTTATTTCAAGAAATGACATTCAAAGAGCTGGTGTTCAGTACATTATTGACAGTGTCGTTTCTGAACTTCTAGAAGATCCAAGTAGAAGGTAAATACAGTTTTTCCCTTTTCCATGAATTTTTTACTTCATTGTAACTTAGCGCTTAATCAGAGAGTACAACCTATGAGGATTCAAGGAGTCATGAGAACATAAATATGATTATGATACTCTACTACAAGTGTTAACCCTTAACAGTCGGGCCCCTTGCCGCACCTTAATCGGTCGGGGGGAGGGGGGCGTTCAACGCTCCCCCCCCCATTATTATCTCAGTTCATATTAGAACTAGAGGGCTAAAAAGTTTTGTGCAACTCCCCTGATTGATAATGAATTTCCGACCTTAAGTAAGTTAAAGTCAATTTTCGCTTCCTTCACCCTTTCATTTTACAACCTTTGTTTTTAGGTCCTTTTTTACTTAAAAATTTCAAACGGCTGGAATTTTTTTATTTTTGAAGCTAGAAGAACAATTTTTTTGTTTATCTTTATGCAAGTTGTATTAGAAATATCAAAAAATGAATTTAAGTGGCTGCAGCTGTACTTGGCAGCTGCCAGCCGCCACAGTCGGCGGTCGGCAGGAAAACGGCATCAGATCTTTATGAAATTTTAATACGTAGACATGTAAGAAAAGCTTAATTTTAGAATTAACATCTCTAAGTCAAAAATTGCGGCCACAGGAGCCTTTTAAAGATTTCTGGAGACCTGGAGGATCAGGTCTTGCAGGATTATATCTGGATCCTGAAATTGACTTGAACACCTATTTTTCATATAAGAATGTACTACTAGAGGATATTTTAGTATTTTTGTAAGATAAAAGGCTTTGTTTAAGTCAAATAAATATTTTTGCTCTTTACCTGGATGACCCTGCCTGGTTTGCTGGCATCCTGTGCCCGCCAGGATAGAGGTATTCAAAAAATTTCGAATCTCAGTTATGTATCATACCCCTACTTAAAAAGTCAAGCAGTTTGGGCTCTTTATCTTTCACACACAGAAAATGAGATAGAAAAAAACGGAGGGGGTGGGGGGGGGGGGCGTTCCCCGCCCCCCCGGCCCGTTAGGGGTTAATATTGTCCGGGCC
>LS053238.1:0-10982 GCA_900241095.1 Acartia tonsa | reverse complement strand
CCCCCCCCCCCCCCCCCCCCCCCCCCCCCCCCCCCCCCCCCCCCCCCCCCCCCCCCCCCCCCCCCCCCCCCACGGCTCTGGGGAGGGGGGTGGTACCCTCCTCCAAAATATCAATAAACCTTCCCAGGACCTATATTATAAAGGATAACCATAACGGTTCAGCGTTTAGGGAGGTCCTTGGGTTCGAGACACAGTGATCCTTCTACTTTATTGTAAAGTATATTTGAATATGGAGGCTTATTTAAAAATAAAAAGAATTATGGTGAAGACAAGATTTTGATTTAACGCAAATCTATTTTTGGACCGACCTTACTTATTGAAAAGCTTCGCCTTTATAAACATCCAAAAATGTTGCTTAGCTACCAACAACACAAAAGAAATTAATTTCTTACACCGCCAAGGGTTTACACAGTAATATCTAATGCTCGGTTAAATATCTACTCTTTAAGTTAGGTTTTTGTACTGCTCGCTAGTTAGTCTGTTATGCACATTGATGGCACTATTAACAATAAAAAAGTAATGTCTACCCTCTATTTTCAATTTAAGTTAACAAAGATAAAGTGAAAAAATTCTTCGGAGTATATTTTAATGGATGATTTCTCATGGGAGCAGCGGTGCCAGATGTACGCATATTTTGCGCAATCTACTCATTTTTAACTTTACAATAATGGACTATTATAAGTAATGTACGCACCCCTCTCCCCTTTTCTCGTTCCCCTTCCCCTTTTTCTTCCCCTCCCCCACAAATGTACACATCAAAGGCCCAATGTACACATTTTTTACACTTTGATCTAAAAAATATCTGTCAACTATGCTTGGGAGAGTGAAGTTACTCTGCCTCAACATAGTTAGAAACTTTCCATATTGCACCAGCAGTTAGAGAGATCTTAAGCTATAGACGGAAAAACATCCTGTCATTTCATACAAGTATATCAATCCTTATTATAAAGTAACAGGATCTCCGTCTGTCTGTCTGTACCGCAGGATTTCGCTAACCGCTGAACTGATGTGGTTCTTCTTTATAGGGTAGCTTCTCCTGGGAAGTTTTATAACTATTTTGGGGTAGGGTGCCACCACCCAACGAAGAAAAGCGCCCCTAGAATAAAAATTACCCCACCCCTCTAAAAAAATTCTAGGGGCGAAACCACTTTTAAACAAATATTGAAAATACACTATTTAGATTTGATTCTCTTGCTAGAAGCTCCTCTTATAGCGCCTACACCCTCCCGAATGATGCATTTCTTCCTAATTTCGCAATTAAGAAAGTAAGCGGAAATCATTGGTCTCTTTCCTGCTCCCCCTTTTTATTCTCCTTTTTCAATTTCTCCATTTGTTTATCTTTCAGGATTCAGCATCAATTCATATAATTTGTTTTATATAATCTTAATTTATCTTAAACTAAAATAATCTGTAACCTTAACTCATATTATTAAAATTTCTATATTTTTTGAGCCTAATTCCTATGGGGACCCCTAATCCTGCGGGGCTACCGCTTACCCAATATAGCCTAACATAACTTTACCTAACATTCATGAAAGCAAAACTCTGAAACGTCGAAACAAAATTGTAAGTAAATTTGTTACAAAATTGCTTTTATACAGAATACATTTTTAGGATTTGATTATAGAGATGATCTACATGAAATATTGAAACCTTGTTGTCCTAGGAATTATTGTCAATAAAAATAGATCTGTACGATTATTACATCATACAAAAAGACTATTTGATAACGTTCTAAATCATACCTTACGGTTAAAGGAATCATCTCACAAATTATGAAGCACAATTCCAACTTGCCTAAATTAATGACCTGAATTTGACCCTTATTTATTCTAAGTAAATCAAACTGCTTGTAGCTTATTTTATACATCAATTATTAGGCACTTTATAGTGTCCACTAGCGGCTTCGCCCCTAGCCTCCAGTTGTTTGCCCCAAAAGGTAATTTTAAAAAAGTTGAGGGGGATATTTTGGGGGTTTTTTTATTTATGGGGGTGGGTTTGTGGGTGTCCCACTCCACAATCCAATCCGAGTAGAATCCGATCGGTTCAGTGGTTACCGAGATCTTAAGGGACGGACGGACGGACAGACATCAAGCTACTTTGTATTATAGATATTTCATGGCTTTAATGTATAAACAGCTCTTAAAACAAATCCCCTCACCTTTTCTTACCCTCCCTCTCATTTAATCGACCCCGTTTTAATGAAAAGATTTTGCAATTTTGTTATAGTGAGCCATGCAAAATACCAAAGCAGTTTTGCAAAGTTTTTAAAAGCGAAGCTTTTCTATAATTAGGGTAGGTCCATCCGTACGTCTGTCCTTTTGAAACAGATAGCTTATTTCGTTAATTTAGGCATGTTAGAATTGTCGTATCGATTTCAAACTTTGCATGGTGATTTCTGTAGTAGTTAGGCACGATTAAGAATGCTTAGCAACTTTATAATCGTTACCAGAATGTCCGTACGTCCATTTTTTAACATGTTGATTTTTCTACTTTTTTCACAACAATTTTTTATGTGATAAAATTATCCGATTGATCTGATTTTTGAGATACTGATTCTTATAAAAATAAGGTAGGTACAATATTTTAAGCAAAGCATCTCTCTAATCAAATCATAAAATGTCAGCATGTCCTTAAACAGAATTCTGTCTTTAAGAAGTTTTGCAAAAAATTTACGTATAATTTTGTCAAAACTTATATATTCATATTTTTTTATATTTGTTCTGACACTTTACAAGTGTTAATGTTCGTTTGTCCAACCGTTTCAGAGCTTCGCCTTTATAGATGTTGTCATCCTTGTTAACAAGGATAATAGCATGCAAAGTTGAGAATTAAAGTGTTTAGCATTAACTATTAACAGGGCATTAAACCTAGCTCTAAATATTCTTTTAACCTAGGTTAAAGACATTTGAAATTATTTTGTTTCATTATAAGGAAAATGCCAATTTTTTGATCAATAATGTGGTTAGGTAATATAAAGCAAAACACAATTAAGGATTCTTTTTGAAGGTGTTTTGAATTCATTTGAAATAATTTGTTTTTTGGTGCTAAAGGATTAAAAGTCAGTAATGTATGATAAGTACATCAATGTTTAATTTTAGTGATTGACATAAAAATCTTTTATACTCATATTCACATTTATTTTAATAAAACCTACAAGCTTTTAAGTAAAACACCTTGTATTAAAAAGTTGGCCTTGATGTTTTTTATCCCCTGGCACTCTGGCGATACAAAGCAGTTTTAGTGGCTTAGTTTTACTAACTTTAACAGATAAAGGTCTCTTAGATCCTTTTTCTTTACATGGAAGATGACCTTTTATTGAAAGAAACACTTTCATATAATAGAACAAGAAACTATTTCTCCTTTTCTTCAATTATATTAAAATTAAATAAAGGCCAATTGGGCTCAGCAATAACATTCTAATGAAATCCTGAAATAAAAGTAACATGATGTCTTGTTTGTGTGTGTGTAGCGATGGATTTTAGGCCTTTTAGGGTAACTCCATCTACCCAAGAAAAAAAAGGCCTGTAAAAATCCCCTTTACCTTACCTCAAGTGCCCCTAGAGGACTAGATAAGATAATAATGTTTTTTTTTATAGAATGACGCAATTAAGGACGAAAATATTGTAGCTATAGAGTAGTTGCACTGTTAATATATATATATATATATATATCAATGGTAATTTAATAGATTGGGCAGGGGCTGCTATTCAGCCAATTAATTCTATTTGAAATTGCCAAAAATTAAATATTTTGTTGGAGTAAAACTTGTTTTTTGGTTTAACTGAAAGGGAAGTGGGTAAGAAGGGGAAGAGAAAAAGGACGGGGGCTGAGGGGAAATTTTCACTTAGAATTGTTTGTCAGAATCGCATTCCCTTTTCCCTGAGATAAGGTAAGCTTTGTAATGGTTTATTCAGTTTAGGCGAAAGTAGAGAAGAGCCCAATATGATATACTCAATCTGTTGCAGGGATTAGATACATTAAAAAAAAAACAAGGATGACAACATCCATAAAAGCGAAGCTCTAAAAATGGTAAGACAAACGAACATTAACACTTGTAGAGTGTCAGAACTAAATAATCAATATATAGTTTCGAAAAATAATTTTAAGTAAACTTGTTAAAAAACGACTTAAATACAGGATAATTTTTATGGACATACTTACATTTTTAGGACTTGTTTATAGAGATGTGTTGCTGATAACATTGTAATTTGTTGTACTAGGAATTAGTATTCCAAAAATCAGAGCAATCAGATAATTTTATCACATAGAAATTTGTTGTTTAAAAGTAAAAAAGCAACATGTTTAAAATGGACTTACGGACATTCTGGTGATGAGTGTAGAGTTGCTTTGCTTTCTAACTCGTACCTAAATCCTATAGGAATCATCAAGCAAGGTTTGAAATTGATAGGACAATTCTAACATGCCTAAATTAACAAAAAGAGCTAACCGTTACGTACGGACTTATTGAATGACCCTAATTATAGAAAAGCTTCACTTTCAAGAATATCTTTAAAATGGATACAATCAAAAACCATTTTTTTATCTTACTAATTTACATAGAGTTGGGTCAAGGGATAGGTATAAATTTCATATTTCTGGCTGTAATGGACTGGAGCTTATGCAACTTTTTTCAACTATTACTTACTTTTGATTATTCAAAGAGATAGTTGCAGAAGTGCATTTAACGAGTTTGATTGCACGCTTAAGTTACTAAAATATCATCTAATACATATATAATTTTGAATTACAATAAATAAACAATAAGACAACACTAAAATAGTCATCGTGCTGTTTTTGTAAAAACAAGACAACCATATAAGTCGGATATATCATAAGAATATGATTTTCAAGTCTAGATATGTTTAAAACTATGTGGTAGAAAATTGAAATTCTTACAAATATATGTCCTATAGAAAACTATCAAACAGAAAAATATATGCAGTTCAATGAATTCAAGTTCATCTTCCCCTTTACTAAAGATTGCTTTAGCTGGTTTGATGGAATTTTTCTAGATAAATCTGGTTTGGAAGATATTGAGTTAGAACTTTAAAAGTGAATTAAAAGCCAATTGTCCCATCCCTGATCTTACTAGTTCCAGACTAGTGTTTACTTATGTTGAGAACTTTTATTTAGTATTTAATGTATATTATCCAAATATTGTATAAGCTATGTAATTTCAGAATTAGACAATGAACTGAAACTCTCCTTTTGTTGCTGTTGATTAAGAAATTATTTTGCCAGGTAATATTTGGTGTAATTTTTAGCAGCGAAGCTACTCTATAATTTGAAATGTGCGTCTATATGTATGTATGTATATCTGTCTGGAATGTTTTGGGGGAAACGTGATTTTCTCGGCTCCTACAAAAGATAGAAGACTGAACTTCGTGTCAAAATTCCCATCAAAAAGTCCAAAAGAGCATAATTAATTATAAAACATCCCTAGTGGTCGGACTGCTTAAAGCAGTTTTTTTGTCGCTATTATTTTTCACATCTGATTTTCTCGGCTTCTTTTTGGGGGAAACATGATTTTCTCGGCTACTGTAATAGGTAGAAGGCTTAAACTTTTTGTCAACATTCCCATAAATATGGAGCATAAATTATTTAAGTATAAAATATCCATAGCGGTCGGACTGCTTTTAAGCAGGTTTTTTAGCTGCTTTTACAGATTTTCTCGGCTCCTACTAAAGATCCAGGACTGAATCTTCTTGCCACTTTTCCTTTATTATGCACCATAGTTAGGTATAACAAATCTATGGTAGTCTGTATGCTAAAAAGCTGCTTTTCTTTTTACAACTTTTGAAGACCTTATTTTTAAAGGTTTTGTGATATTAGCTTTTTTTATGGATGTAAGTTGTCGTCCTAGTTTTTTTCAGGGTTGGAAAAACTGGATATTTGTGTGATATTAGATTTGAAGAGAAAAGAAAAAAAATGGGGGATTTCATTTTTGGGTTATTTTTTTTCTTTGGTTGATTTCTCTTTGGAGGTTGGTGATATCCTCCCCCAAAATATTTATAAACCTTCCCTGGAGTTTTGAAAAGCTACCCTGTAAAGGAGAACCATTTTGGTTCAATGGTTAGCGAGATCCTTTTGTATAAACAGACAGACAAACATGCTATTACTTATTATAAGGATTTAGGTGTTTCATTGTCAAGGCATCAATATTCAATAGATACTTGTTATTTACAATCTTTGGTAATAACCTCTTAGAAATATTTTTTTTCAATTTTGAAAATTTTTATATCAGTTGTGGAAATAAATTAATCTTGTGTTCTTCCCTGGGGTACCCCCCACTGCTGCCCCTTGTTCAAACTACTGAACAAATCTCTCTTTAAAATGGCTTTACTTACATTAGGATGAAACGAGGACAAGAAGAAGGGGAAAATGAACACAACTTGCCATCAAAATTGATTAAAGTTGATGTTGACCAAAGTGGTGATGGTAATCTCAGGAATGGTCTTACAAATTAATTAATAAAATATCAACATATTTTGTCTAGTTTTATTTCTTTACAGATTCAAAGGAAATTGAATTTTTGTAAAGGAAATATGTATGTATTTCTTTTCAGCTATTTTGAAAGTAGGCTAAATTTTGCAGACCAATGTACATAATATACTATAATACTTACCTACTTAATCACCTTATCTGTAATATCAAAAATATTTGTTTTCTCAAGAATTTTCAAAGATAGACTACTGAAATTTTTCATATTGAGTTAATGACTGAAAATCTACTCTATAATCCATATGTCCATATGTCTGTCTGTTATGCTAACTTATTTCATTTTATGGTAAAATAAAGTATTTCAGCACACAAGGTGTCTTGCAAAAGTTTGGTGTTATTGTTTGATCATATAACTTCAGTAAACTGCCTAAAGATGAATACCAAATGGTGCTCGAATTTTTAACCCCGAAAGACAAGAAAAATCTGAAACTTGCCTCTAAAGCTTGTGAGAGAAGAGTGATGGCTAATGATCCTGCAATGAGAAAATGGAAAATAATTGTTGAACATGGTGGTAAATGTTTCGAAGAAATAATTTTACCTTTAGCAAAAGCTAAGTTAAGGCATGTTGAAGATGGAATCTTTCCAGACATTGAGCTAACTGTGGAATTTGATGATGAAAACAATGAAAAAATGCTCAATGAAGATGTTGAGAAGATGGTAATGTTTTCTGACATTATCTTGAATAACTGGAAAAATAATATTGTAGAATTAAAGACATTTATTTATGGTGTAGAGTTTTTTCTGCTTGATCCAGAATCAAAATTACCCAAGCTAAAAACTTTGTCTGTTTTCTTTGATGACTATTCTAACTCGGAAAAAGATATTGATACCAACAGAATTATGATTGGCTCAGCTTTGATTCAAAACAATGCAGATTCTTTGGAAACCCTAATTACGAATTTTGATGTTGAAATAACAAAACCATTAAAATTAAAGAAACTTGGTGCTGTAGGTAGGAATTCTGATTCTGTATTTTCTCTACTCCATAAAACAAGCAAGACTCTGAAAAGTTTAGTATTGGGTGGCACTAGTGAAGAAAGTCAAGCTATGATAAGTTGTCCTGAGCTAAAGTTGAGAGAGTTGGTATTTTTATCTGCTTCTGGGTATCCTCCTCCATATGGACATGATATGATCTCTGTACTGGAAGGATGTAAACATTCATTAAAATTATTGACATTTAAAGGTATAGATATTGAACTTAAAGATGAACTAAACTCTGTTCAGTTAGTGTGTTTGGAAGAGCTTATTTATAACAAGTCCAATGTAGCAGATCTTCCTGTTATGTTGAAAGCAAATAGTTCAACATTAAAGAAGTTGGTACTCAGTGATGTATTTCTACCAGAGGAAACTATGACCTTTGATGATGATCTTCAACTTTCCTTGGAAACATTTGTTGTTAAATCTGTACCGAAGAACCTGGCTACATTTTTGATTAATGCTTCAATTAAAACATTGACAGTGTTACATTTGGGGTCAGTAAAAGATGACTTACAGGATCTTATTTTGGATAAGCTTCAGTTGAAGGATTTATACCTTAAAAAGGTGCATGCTAACACAGTTGCTAAGCTAATATCTGCATTAGAGAACTTAGAAAAATTGAAGCTGGAAAATATTTCATGCACAAATGAAATTGATAACAAACTTGGTAAGCTGAAACAATTGGATTGTAAGAATACTTGTCTACATTTGACAGAAAACCTGACCAAGCTTGCCAACTTGTCACTAACAAAACTGGTAGTTAATTCTCCACGCACCTGTAATTGTGCTTTATATCCCAAGTATGAGTTATACAATTTGATACAATTTAAATGTGAAAGAGGCAGTTCTGAATATGTTTCAAAGATTCTCAACAGTTCTGAAAAAACCCTGAAAGATGTCAGTATTTCTAAACTAGTGGGTGGTAAATTCAATCTTGAGAAACCTCTAAGTTTGAGATTGTTAGAAGCTGTTGATATTGAAACAGCCATTGTGAAGAAGGTGCTTATGCAACAATCGTCCACCCTGAACAAGTTTGTCTGGAAAAATGGTATAAACCCCAACCAGACAATTGATCCTATTTTTCTACGTGTCCTACTACAATTTAGAGCCAACAATCCTCATTGCCTTGATGAGATCAAAGATGAAGAGAGCAACAGCGAAAGTGATGAAAATTAAGCATATATTATACCTGAATAATTTCTTGTTATATATACCTTAATGTTTAAACCTTAATCTGATGTTATTCAATTATGAGTTGACAATTTTATAAATCTAGAATTGCTAGTGAAACGATTCTATGTATTCAAAAAGTAAAATGGCGTTTTCCCTTCAAACAAGCTTAAAAATTATGTTACAATATTGATTCTTTGATTTGATTAGCTTTTGGTGTTTATAGTATTTATAAAGGTATAAACTTATAAAGTCATTTATGCTAGGCAAGCATTTAAAGTACTCATATTTAAGTTTTTGTTTCGATTTTATACTTTTTTTAGATTAATGTATTACATTTTATATTTTTTCAGATGTAAAAATGTGATAAATGCATTAAGCAAAGAAAATATTAAAATTGGAAGGCGCTTAAAATAACTCGTGCATAGTACCCTCTATTAAACTTTATTAAGTGTATGTCTGTCTTTCAATGGAGAAACCTGAATTTCTCGGCTGCTGTTTATAATCAGGGAGTGAGGGTACATTGGGCTATTTATTACACCGTTTTCTTACTCCTTGGCTTAACAACTTTTGGGGACTTTAATTGAATTTTGATTAGATGGTTAATTAAGTAGAATGTCCGAACTTTTTTAATTGTAATCTATAGAAGTGGTAATTTTGTATATCATCATTGGGGATGTACTACATTAATTTATCGTCCATTGTCTTTTCCATGTAGATCCCTGATTTATAATTATCCTTAAATAGCATGTATTATTTTCTTCATTTATATTAAAGCAAATCTTTTATTCTGTTTAACTGTTTAAATCATATTTAGTACCTACATAACAGGTAAAATAAGATAACACAAAAGCCAATAAGTACCTAGGTAGGTAGGTACTAATTTTGTAATTTTAAAAATTCTTCATCTATGGGAAAATCTTTGTAAAAACTTTCCAAGTATTGGAAAACAAAAAGTTTAAGTATCAGTCTCAAGTTTCATATTGATATTTGTTACAAGAATAAAAGTTTCATAACCAAACAATAGTATGGCAGAAAGGGTTAAAATTGTAGTGTGACAGTATTGGTAATATTTAGTAGGATTCATACTGAGTATTGTCAGGGATCTAAAGAGCTAAGACTATGACCAATAAATTAATGAAGATTCCCAGTGATGAAACACAAAATTACCCCTTCTGTAGACTACAAATTAGTGGTTAAAACGTTTAGACACTCAACTTGATGAGCCAACTATCAAAATTCAATGAAAGTCCCTAAATTTAAAAAGCCAACGAATGAAAAAACGATAGCATTAAACTTTGGAGACTAGTGTAATAAACAGTCCATTGACCTCACCCTCCTTGAGTTTTGTGTTGATCTTTTGGTGATTAAACAAGTTTTTGTATTACACAATGATGCGGTGAACTCTTTTCTTTTAATTGGTCTGCGGTAACATTAGGATAATTTACTGAAAGCTTAGCAGTTTTTTTCTTACTAAGTTGATTTGAATACACTAGAAAGGTGGAGGAAAGTAATAGACTGTACCTCTAGTAATTAGAAAAACTACTCCTCTTTTTTATTTTTTTTTAAATTTAGTTTGTTATTGCTGTGATACAAAATAACACTAAATATGAAACTTTTTGTTAATATCCCTTGATATTAAGATTTGCCAGACGGATATTATATTTTCAGATACCTAAGAACATCAACAAATAATACCTGTCTTAATATTTAGCGTAGAAGCTACTCTAAACTATCTCATCCTAATATATATTGCCATCCATGTGTATGAAATCTAATAGACGAAAATAGTCCTTACACAATAAAAAAATTAAGTTTTTCCATAATTATTTAGTTTGTACAATTAATTTCATTTGAACTTATTATTTTATTTTTCAGAACTAAAAATGAATTGTGCTAGAATATTAGGTTTCTGTATTTTGTTCCATTCTTTAGAATTTTATAAATATTTAAAATAATGATGTTAAAACTTAATATCTAGATATATATACTTATGTTTCTAAAGCTTTATGTTCATGTCAAATTAACAGGGGTGTATATTCTGCATGGAATCCCCGACTAAAAGGGAAGGGGGGATGCAAACTTGCAAAAATAAAGTGTACTGAAACCATCAGCTGAAATAGGACCTAAAAAAAGTTATGGGGCAATATTTGATAAATCTGCAAAAGCTACTTTTTCGCTCATCTACAAACACAAAAATCCCTTAGAATGATGGGAAATTTAGTTTTATTTAAGGGGGGGGGGGGGGTTTGAATTTTTGGCGGGGGGGGGGGGGAAAAAAAATGGTGGGGGGAATTTAGGGGGAATTTAAGGGAATAACGTTAGCGGGG
>LS053229.1:0-21307 GCA_900241095.1 Acartia tonsa | reverse complement strand
CCGCCCCTTCCTCCCCCCCTTGCCCACTTTTTCCCGCTGTTTTTTTCGGGGGGGGGGGTTTAAAATTATTTGAAATTTTAATTTTACCCCCCCCCCCCCCAACTCCCCCCCTAAAAAAGACATTTAAGAGGTAGGGTTATGACAGCTGAAAGTTGTTTACCACCTGGAATTTCTTTTTTTTTTGGTGGGATGCTTCTTTTTACACTCACAAAAGTTTTATTTCGTAAATTTGATATTCTACATTGAATGATCGACAAATTGTTAGGAGAACAGCACAAACAATTTTGAGCCATCCCTCTTAGCAAATTAGGGACCAAAAATCCCCCCCCCCCTCTCTTCTTATCAAACCTCCAATTTTTAGGTTTCACATCTTTCGCAGATTAAAAATTATTATTAGTGCTTTTTCATAATTTGTATGCAGAAAATTGTAGCCAACAAGCGAAATAAATCTAAAATAATATTTTTTTGGGGGAGGGGGGGGGGATAAAAAGGTCGTCAATTCTACTATGCGTTGACCCCAACGACAGCTGAAGATCACGTATAGTTTTTGTGATTAAAAAAAAATTAATTTCGTTGTTGATATGAGCTGATAGGTATGTCCCTTGGGACATTTTTTGTTAGACCATACACGAAAAATCCCCTTAGTCGCCGTGAAAATCATTTTTCAAAGACATGCTTTGACACGTACAGACTATATAAATATTTATAGATTAATGGGTTTGATATGGTACACTTTATTGAAAGTGGGGATGTTGCAAACAATTTTTAAATGGAAAATGCATTTTCCGTATGACAAACCAAATTTTATAAATAAAATTATTCTTTTTATCTTTCATGTGTTTTTTTCATCACTTTTTTGCATTTGTTTGGCTGCTAAGCTACTCTACAATTCTTCGAATCTGTCAGATAGTCATTTTAATTTTACACTTCATGTAGTACATAAGAGGTGGGGGTTCGGGGATCTTAAGTAATAAGACAATGAACGATAATTTGATATACATCCTAAATCAAAATTATTGGTTAAACAGTTTGGACACTTCTAGTTTCAAACTAACTAATCAAGTACAATAAAAGTATTCAAAGTTTGTAGTCACAAAAAAATGAAAAGTTAACTAAGATTTTTTAAAAGGGTTATAAACTATTCAACCAAAAGTCACATCCAGTGATTTATTAGCTTACGTTTGTAGCCTATTGTTATAATTGTTTCAATTTTTTACATTATCTTATTATTTAGATGAAGAGAAAGCTGAAATAATTCAGTCAGTGAAATATAACTTCTTAGGTAATATTTTAATAAACCAAGGGTGACAACATCCATAAAAGCGAAGCTCTGAAACGGTAAGTCCAACGAACATTAACACTAGTAGAGTGTCAGAACTGATTATTCAGAATATAAATGTATAAAAGTCTAAACGAAATTTTAAGTAGATTTGTTGAAAAACTGCTTAGTTACAGGATACTGTAAAGGACATACTTACATTTTAAGGACTTGATTATAAAAATGCTTTGCTTATAACAATATACTTTGTTGTCCTAGGAATCAGTAATCCAAAAATCAGACCAATCGGATAATTTTATCACATACAAATTTGTTGTTTAAAAAGTTAAAAAAGCAACATATTTAAAATGGACGTACGGACTTTCTGTTAACGATTATAGAGTTGCTTCGCTTTCTAACTCGTACGTACCGACCCTAATTATAGAGAGCTTCGCTTTAAAAATAGCCATTTTTCTTAAAATTGTGTGAAGAAAAGTTTACAAAAATTATTCAAAGTAGCCTATTAAATGATTTTGCTATCATTTTATTAAAGGCTAGATAGTAGATATTTATTGACATGTTATGACATAGAGTCGACCTAAATCCATGAAATTGTATGTCAACGTGAAATCTCGAGGTTTAACTAGTATAACCTGTTGTAAAATATTATATTTGATTGAAAAGTGTAAAATGAAAGCTATCAATCCAAAGCAGATTTTACTTTAAATTCTAAAGAGTGAGGGAGAGAGAAAGAGAGAGAGAGCCAATTTTATTTAGGAAATACATAAATTCTATGGAGGGAGATGGCAACATGAATAAATCAATCTACACCCCTTTGTTCCCTTCCGTTTTTTAATAAGCTCTTAGAGCAAAATTTTAGTACAAATATATTTCTCCTCAATAGTCCTATCCCTGGCATCCCTGGGTAAATGTAAATACAAACATCACAATTCTTATCAAAATATTCAAGTATTGCAAATTCTTGCAAAATTATTTGGGAAGAATCCCCAATTTCGCAAGTAGACCATAAAACTATGCTCCATTACTTGATTTCAGTTCGACTTTTTATAACTATAGGTGAGGCTTTTTTGAGTTAGGTTGAAAAGGGTTAAAGAGAGCTCCGCATAGCCAAGAGCCATGGAGAATGGGGACATTTGACTTGTTTATTACACTAGTCCCCAACGTTTTTTAATAACGTTTTCTTGTTCGTTGGTTTAAAACCTTGGGGACTTTTATTTGTTGATTCCTAAAGTGTCCAAACGTTTTAACCACTAATTCTGAGGTATAGAAGGAGTATTTTTAGTCATCATCATTGGGAATATATATCAATTTATTGGCCATTGTATTATCCCTTTAGATCCCTGGCGAAGCACATTCTTTGTCATGACTCCCCATAGGATCAATAAAAAGGCTTTTTAAAAAGATGTTGTAGGAGGGAGGAAGGTGGGGGCGAGCAACCCTTAAAAATTGCAAACATTCCAGTAATAAGTTTATTGTCTTTACATATTGAAAATTCACATTTTGTTATCATTT
This sequence comes from Acartia tonsa, assembly GCA_900241095.1. Taxonomy (NCBI): domain Eukaryota; kingdom Metazoa; phylum Arthropoda; class Copepoda; order Calanoida; family Acartiidae; genus Acartia; species Acartia tonsa. Next base: position 18,516 of record LS053229.1, on the reverse strand, counting down.
ATTCATCATGTTGTGTAGATAAATACATTTTAACAAGAATACCAACATCCTGAAAGGCGAAGCTAATGAATAAGAGTAAACAAGGAGTATTAACAAAGCTAAAGTTAGAGCGCTCTTGATTGATATTAAAGAAACATGAACAAAAATGCCGATTAAATGCATACTTACCTACATACACTGTTGACTCGACTTGATTCCAAAGAAACCAGACAACCGTCTTTTCAAAGTCTAAACATATTTACTTGGAATGACATTAAAATCATCTCTTTTTTATTTTTAGGAGGCGAGGAAGTTTGCGTTTGAAGAAATGGCTGAGAAAAGAAAATTTTAGTCATGCTTAATATAAATCCCTGTCAAAATATTGTGTAGTTTTCATGTCAACATATGTATTCTATAAAACTCTGGATATGTCGATGTTATGTCAGTAATTATTGTCAAAAAATTTATTAAAATAAAGCATCTCGAAATTCTGTAGGCAACGACCACTTTACATTTGAGCCATATAGTTGACATACACTGATAAAATTGCCATATAGATATAATGCCAATAGTTTTGACAGGGATCGTAATATTTATATTATTTGAAGCACATCTACATCATAACTAGAGGTAGTCCATATGTATCAACGGAAACGGAATTGATTATCTCAGCTGTTATGGTTATTCGCTCATTAATTGATTTCTTTTTATCAAGGAGGGAGGGGACATTTGACTGTAAATTACTCTTGTACCTAAAGTTTGCTCAACTTGGGTGCATAATATTAAAACCTGATTGTTTGGTTCAAAGGATATTGTCAAAGCATTTCAAACAATGATTTAAATCTAGAGAAGGGGTAATTTTGTTTTTCATCATTGATAATGTACAACTTTTTATCGTGCATTGTCTTATCCTTTAAGATCCCTGGCTGTTTATTTATTTTTAGTTTTGTGTTTTTCTAATATTTCTCAGCCTGCAATAATGTAAATCTTAATTTGATTTTGGGAGATGATAATTTTACTAAAGAATATCTAATCAAATATCATATGAAATACATGATAGTATTTTTTTGTTCATTTATTAATCTTCATAATATTTATTAAATTTTCCTTTATTAATAATGTGAATGGTTAACCATGAAATATTAATAAAATTTTTAAAAATGAATGATTGTTTTTATTAAATTAGTTATCTAACAACTGGATGTGCTTTATGGCCTTATTAGCTACTTGACTATAATTCCTGATATAAAACAGATTTTGAAAAAAAACTACTTTATATGATCTTTTAATCAAAAAGCCATACTCATTGTTTATTCAGTGTTTAATTGTTGCTGAATTAATTAAAGTGAATTGAGGCTCATATTCAATGCCAATATTTCATCTTTATTTTGCCATTGTCATATCCCTTTAGCTTTGAAGGCGAATTGAGGCTCATATTCTATACCATTATTTCTCATCCGACTATTTTAAATAGGAGCCGAGAAAATGACATCTCCCTTATACAGATGGATAAACAAAGTGAATTATAGAGTAGTTCAGCTATTTAAAAAACAGAAGAAGCCAGCTCATACCAATAACGAAATTAATTCGGAAGAATATCACGAAACCTATACGTGTTTTTCAGCTGTCGTTGGGGGGCAACACATCGTAAAATTGACGACCTCTCCATTTGCCCCCCAAATATTATTTTAGATTTATTTTGCTTGTTGGTTATACCTTATTCCTGAGAAGAAGCATATAAACAATGGATGGATATTTATCGTATTGTAGACAGCTTTCCCCGGATATTGAAATAAAAAATTATGAGATTAAAACTGCTAATAATTTTATTATGTTTTATCTTAAATCCACAGAAAATTGTTTGTAATACGATTCTAAAGATGATTTTTACTAGAGCTAAAAACTAAAAACTCTAATCCAGAGGATAATAATCGGTTTCGAAGCCATTCTGGAAAATATATTAAAGAGCCGATCCATTTTTATTATTTTAGCTTTAACATTTTTAAAAATCAAAAGGTTTGTTAACCTAAATATTAACTTGGGTCTCGGTATGAATCATAAATTTGACCGTAAGAAATACTAAATTTATATCAAACATAATTAGGAACTGAAATATTAATAACAAGTATAAAAATATCCATAAAAATGAATTTAAAAATGAGATAAATAAATCAATGGCGATTAATTCATAAAACCTAATAGAAAGGTGTATGTCTGTCTACTGTCTAGATGAAGGCGAAGCATAAGATCTCGTTAACCGTTGGACCTCGTGGGCATGTATATATTTTGTGTATAGTTCTTTTTCAAAACAGTTTTAAGGGCGGAAGTACATTTTGGAGCTTAGTTTTCTTTATAATTCCTAATCGTTACAGCAATCTTCATAGAAAATGAAATGTTCCATTCTGAAATGGCTAAACAAAATTCACGAAATTCACAAATACAATTATATTTCTTTAGACGTATATGAACGTTAGGACAGACTCTAGGTGTTGAAAAGATTCGCTGCGAATAAAGTAGACTTTCCTTAAATATGACACATTCTATACTATACAGGGAGGGAGGGGACATTGAGCTCTTTATTACACAAGTCCCAAAAGTTTCATGTAATATTTTTTTCTTTTTCGTTGATTTACAACTTTGGTTACTTTTCTTATTGAATCTTGATTGGTTGGTTCATTAAGTTGAGAATCCAAACGTTCAACCACTAATTCTTAGAAGGGGAAATTTTGTGCATCATCATTAGGGGTGTATATAAATTTAACTGCCATTGTCTTATCCCTTTAAATCCCTGCATTCTCTATGATCCTAATAATATTAGTGACGTGTTGGATATTCGTTTAAAAATATTAAAATTTCAATGTTAAACTTTATTCTCCTTTCATAACACTATCTCCATCCTTCCATGGTATACTTCTTTACTGGTAGAAATAACAGATATATTGTCAAAAACGTAACAGATAAACATGATCTTTTAATAATTATTTCTCGTATTTATTCGAATCCGGTGGATAGGAACCGGTTCTCATCCATAAAAAAAAACTATGTCTAGCATCATATTTTATCCAGCTTTCTACGCTTCGGCACCTCGGGGCTGAAAAAACTAGTTTTAATCTTATAATTGTACATTCTATATCCGCGGAAAGCCGTTTATAATACGATGCGAGAAATAACTATTATCACATCGTATTATAGCCGAAGACCCGTACTAACAAATCTGGTATTAATATTATCATTTTTATTTGAATATTAGTGGAGAATTGACTGTAATACGATGCTATACATGTTTTTTTTCAGTATCGCTGAGAATAGGTGCTTATCCAACGGATATTAGTTAGTTAAGAAGTCATACTTGAAATAAATAATGAATATCTACACTCTACCTATTTTAGGTCATTATGACACCAAAGGTCAAAATAAACATTTAAAATTTAAATCAACAAAATACAAAACGCAACAATTAAATTTTTATTTGGGGTTTCAAACTGTTTTCTTGAAATTCTATAAGGCTTTTGCTTAAATTTTCCCGTTTCAAATCTAAATTTTTATGAAGCGTTTTATATTGTCAAGTTAAAACCTTTTGGTCGATTATTAGAATAATGGACTATTCTGATATGACGTCATTCGGAATTTTTCGGCCAAACGTTTCAAATTTATCACGCTCTTTTGTAGGCTCTATAAAGAGCTTTAATTTTGACAAGTGCTTCATTATAAACTCAACTAGTGGCTTCGCACCAAGAGGTGGGCTGCAGTTCCGAAGTTGCTTTATTTTTTGTTTAAATTTAAAAACAAGAGAAAAAGGGGTTTCTGTGATCTTAAGTGACACACACATACATACATCTAAGTACTTTTAAGGAGGATCGAATATTTTTCCCATGCCTACTAAAACTGGATTAGAAGCTAATCCCCAAATTTTTGTGTATGTGAGCATTTTATGTGGGAGAGTGTGTGTGTGTGAGAAAGCGCACTCCCGGCCACTGAAATGTCCTCTAAGGGACAAACTGACCGGTCAGATGGCTAGCTGGCTGATTCCAAATTCTGCTGACTTGGCGATTTATTAAAACATGTATCATATTCAAGTGTATTTGCCGATTATTATTATATTCTCTAAAACATTTTTAAGAAAATTGTTATCTTTTTATGCAATTGTGTATAAATAAGACTTTATTTATTTTTGTCTGTAGAGAACATTTACCAAAAAAATGAAAGCATAATAACAGCGCAGCTACAAAAAATGTTCTCACAAAAGAGAATAGGTCCTGAAAAATTACAAAATTTTCTTTAATTTTAAAATGAAATTTATTGAAGTAGGTCAACCTTACCCCTCACCTCCACCTTATAGCCTCGCTTTAAATTTTTTCAGGACCTTATAAGCATAAGAATTATATGGAAATTGATCCTTAAAACACTATTAAATTCATATTTCTTAGGTCACTTTCATTCCCCATGAATATGATCTAATATATTGTCGATTCAGCATTTAACCACTTTTCCCCTTTCCCTTCATGATCCCCCTATCCTTGCTCTAAAGGGGAAGTAAGGTTTTATTTGTAGAAAGGGGAAATGGTAACTAGGACAGGCGAGTTGACAAGTTGACCGCTGTGAGTGTAGCTAATTCACTCTCTTGGCTTCTTTTGGAGCGAACAGGAGCGTCTTTATTTTTCTCTATTGACCAAGGTATGTGTGCTTTATATTTGGGGTAATCCTTTAGGTATACTTTTCTACAGTCTTATTAAATCAAACTTTTCCAAAATAATTTCATGCAATTTACCTAACATTCTTATTTTTTTTGAAAGCTTGTTTTAAGTAATTTTTAGAGTATATATATGGCACCTAAAAGTATTTGTATTTTGCTTCCAATTTGATAGCAACTAAAAAATAATTTTTAAAACGTAATATATTATTTTCTCTATGTTATTGTAATTTTAAACTGCTGTTAGAAAAGTTTGAGGCAATATTGTGATATTAAAGTTACATATTAGAATCTATTTTCAAGTATGGGTTCGAAACCGATTATTATCCGCTGGATTATAAACGGTTCTCAGCCATACTGAAAAATCATGTACAGCAACATACTACAGACAATTTTGTTAGCATTGGTCTTCGGTCCATTGGAGCTAATAAAACTGGTTTTAATCTAATAATTTCTCATTTACATATCCGCAGAAATAATACGTTTCTCAGAATAATTTTAAATCTTACAATAAAGTCAGGTCAATATACATAAATGTAATATGGTTTAAAACACAGTAAAAACATATTCAATTATGAGAAAAGAGTCAAGTAACTTAATTTATATTCATGTTTGAAATTGGAATTCAATATTTTGAGAAATGAGAAATAAAGCTAATTTGTAGATCTCTATAAATCTTTTCTTGATATAATTAGATAGTTTCCATAATTTAAAAACAATATTGGAATATTTTTCAAATTCTTAGAAAGTTTATTAATACGAAAAAGAAAAAAACGTTCTATTCCTATCAAACTTAATTTTATCCTTATAAAGTTATATTTATCAATGTTTAGTAATATTATTTTTCAATTTAATAATAGAAAATAATAAAATGAAATCTAAGAATTCAAATAAAAAAGAAAAATGTTAGCAAACGTATTTATTGTAAGGGAATTTCAGTTTTAATTTCCGTGTCTGTGGACAACTGTAAAAATGTTTGTATTATTAAGGTATAATCTAAATCATGCCTGGCCACGTCAAGTCTGGAGGTTCCAAGGAGCCGGATCCAGGTATAGTAAACTTTCTGGTAGCGCAGCTACTTTATAATTTAGGTTTTTCTAAACGTCCATAAAAAAAATACATTATTTTCTCAAAAAGTTTATTTGTCTTGCGAATTTATTGATATTCTAGTCTTTTTGTATTTTTTATCTAAAAATTGATTTAATAATTATTGACTTTTTAAAGAAGCTCTACAAAGTGTCCTAAGAAATGAGCCGTGTGACGTCAATAGATCCATCTTTTTTTCCTTTCCCACTACTCCTCTCATCCCTCAATTTTATGACGTCAAACGGCACATATTTTCTTTGTAAAACTCCCTTTTTTAACCAAAATGTTTCATTCAGATCCATCTCCCTTCTTGTTCGTCTCTTTTGAGATGAAAAAAGAGGATTCCCTGAAGCCTTATGATGCCAAGAAGTCTGTGTGGGTCCCCGATGGAGAGGGAGGTTACGACGAGGCCCTCATTCAGGAGGTCAAGGGAGATATGATTGATGTCAAGGTAACAATTTTCACCCTGTAGGCATTAAAGATCTATTATACCTTACATAACTTGAATTTTAATGATTATTATTCTTTTCATGTAAACTACTTCTGATAATTTGATTCTATCTAAATCAAATGTTGACAAAACATTAAAAAAGTCAACTTAATACCTGTAGATTTAACAGAGTTTTTACTGTTTAGGTTGGATGGGAGCCCAAGACCTTCAAGGCTGACAAGGTGATGCAGGTGAACCCTCCCAAGATGGAGAAGTTCGATGATGTGTCCAACATGACCTACTTGAACGAGGCTGCTGTCCTCTGGAACTTGAAGTCTAGATATGTTGCCAAGCTTATCTATGTAAGTAACTTATATTTTACATTTAAGGGTAAAAGAAGTCATCTCTTATTTATAATCATTTCATGGCATGGGAAAATTAGTAAATTTATCTGAAAATTTAATCAATTTGGTAAATTCAATAATATTCACTAAAAAATCAGGGAAGTTTATTTAATCCAAAAGCTAAAAATCTTTTATTTTTTAAGACTTACTCCGGTCTTTTCTGCGTTGTCATCAACCCCTACAAGCGTTATCCCATCTACACCAACAGGGTTGTCAAGCTCTACATCGGCAAGAGGAGGAATGAGGTTCCCCCTCACTTGTTTGCCATCTCTGACGGTGCTTACCAGCAGATGATGGCCAACCAAAAGGATCAGTCTATGCTGATTACCGGTATGTTTTATTCTTAGACAGGGGAAATGTGTTTGCTTTATTTAGCTGGTAAAATCTTTTATTTCATGAGTAGACGAAATAATAATCCTCCCCCAAATAATTCAAATTTTGTAAAGTAAAAACAAACTAGGTAATTAAAAAATGGATATAAAACGTTAAAAAGAAACATGAATAACCTTTGTAAGTAAGAAAAATATGGTTGCATACAGTCATTTTTTAATTTTGTTAAAATTATGCAAGTTGGAAATTTTAGGGCAAGAAAATTAGAAAAAAAACTATGAGAAAGATGCTGTAATTTAAATGTTTTTTTTTATTTAGGATTTAATTCAATTTATTCATTTAGGAAAAGTATATTTTGAATTTTATATTCAATTTATAATCATTGATATTTCTGAATAATACCACAAGAAAAAAAAATCTGAAGGCAATGGCTTTATTTGACGTCACAGGTCAAGGACGTCCAAGCTTGTTTTTAGGGGGTAAAATGTCATATGTCATAAGGTTATGTCATATAAATTAAAGTTATGATCTACATATGGAACTTAATTCTAAAAAGTCACTGGATCATACAGGCGAGTCTGGTGCTGGTAAGACAGAGAACACGAAGAAGGTCATTACGTACTTCGCCATCCTCGGTGCTAACGAGAAGGCCAAGGTGAGTGACATGTATCTATTGACATGTTGACATGTAGGTGAGTCCGGTGCTGGTAAAACTGAGAACACAAAAAAAGTCATCACATACTTTGCCATCCTTGGTTGTAACGACAAGGCCAAGGTGAGTGACCACATATATTTCTAATGCTAACACCCATGTAGGTGAGTCCGGTGCTGGCAAAACTGAGAACACAAAAAAAGTAATCACTTACTTTGCCATCCTCGGTGCCGATCCAAGGGCCAAGGTTAATATGAATTATTATACAAATTAAAAAAAAAATAGTAATTTTTTTCATTAAAACTTATTTTTCAATTTTTAATTGCCTTATTTTTTTTACATAATGGCAAAGTTTTAAGTAAATTTCAAGCATTGCAGATTAAATATTTAGTTGTTTAATTATTTATTCAGAAATTATAAACACTTTTTGGTGTTCTCTTATTTGAAGCGCTGTAGTTGAATTGATTTCCTTCTCTTTTGAGAGATTTTTAAAAATTTAATACAATGTTTTTTTTAAATGGTCTGTATCTTGAAAAAGGTAAGTTTAAGTAAGTGTAAGTGGAGAAATTGAAAGATTTTTTGTGATCTTTCTCCTTACAACCATTTCTTCAGTTTTAAGAGGGAGGTATTTTTTATCTTGAAGAATAAATGTTTATTTTCTTTAACATTTTCATTGTTGTCTTACTGTAATAATCATGAGCAAAAGAAATAATACTGTTTACAAAAGGTCCTTTTTGGGTGGCAGAAAAGTTTAATGCAAATAAGTTTTTATTTTTTGGGGGTAAAAGTTAGTAAACTTATTTGAATTGTAACTTGCTTAATCAGGGAGGTGAAGGTGGTGAGAAGAAGGCCAACTTGGAGGACAGGATTGTCCAGACCAATCCTATTCTGGAGTCCTATGGTAATGCCAAGACCATCCGTAATGACAACTCTTCTAGATTCGTAAGTTTTACAATTTATTTAAATCAATATATCTTGATATCTTCAACTGTAGGGTGTCAGGCTTTTTCTGAATTAAAAGTTATGTCTTTATTTAAATCTGATATTAGCAATTAAAATCATAAATATTTTATTTGAATTTGATATACATATTATACTGCATACTTTACCTCTCTAAATTGTTATGCCCTTGTTTTACTATGATATTCAAGTTAATAAATACTTTATTTTCTCTACAAAATATTTATGATAAAATGAAATTAATTATTCTATTTTGTTTAGGGTAAGTTTATCCGTATCTACTTCAACCACATGGGTAAGCTTGCTGGTGGTTATATTGATGTCTACCTTCTGGAGAAGTCCCGTGTCACTTACCAGCAGGCTAATGAGAGAGGCTACCATATCTTCTTCCAGCTGCTTGAGACTGGCCCAGTTGAGGGTCTCCAGGAGATGTGCGAGCTGAGCACTGACCCCTATGACTACTTTTTCATCTCTCAGGGTAAGGTCAAGGTCGACTCTATTGATGATATTGAGGAGTTGGAGTTTACTGATCAGGCTTTTGATGTCATTGGCTTCACCCCTGAGGAGAAGAAAGATGCTTTCAAGTTGACTGCTACTATCATGCACATGGGTGAGATGACTTTCAAGCAAAAGGGTCGTGAGGAGTCTTGTGAGATGGATGACCCTACCCCTGGTCAAAAGGTCTGCAAGCTCTGTGGTATTGAGAACTGGCAACTGTTTTATGGTAACTTCATCAGACCCAAGATCAAGGTCGGTACTGAGTGGGTGTACAAGGGCCAGAATGCTGACAACTGTCTTTCTGCTGTGTCTGCCCTTGCCAGATCCATGTACAATCGTCTCTTCTTGTGGCTGGTTGACCTCTGTAACAGAACCCTTATTGACCCCACCATGAAGAAGGTTAACTTTATTGGTGTGCTGGATATTGCTGGTTTTGAGATTTTCGAGTTTAACACCTTTGAACAGATTTGTATTAACTTCTGTAATGAAAAGCTGCAGCAGTTCTTCAACCATCACATGTTTGTGCTGGAACAGGAGGAGTATGTCAGAGAAGGTATTGAGTGGGAGATGGTGGACTTTGGTATGGACTTGGAGGCCACTATCCAGCTTATGGAGAAGCCTATGGGTCTGCTTGCTATCCTTGAGGAAGAAACTATGTTCCCCAAGGCCAGCGATAAGTCTTTTGAGGACAAGTTGAAGGAGAACTTGCTTGGCAAGTCACCTGTCTTCTTGAAGAAGCAGGCTGGTTCCAAGGACAAGAATGCTCACTTTGCTATTGCCCATTATGCTGGTATTGTCAACTATAACCTGACTGACTGGCTCAACAAGAACAAAGATCCTCTTAATGACACTGTTGTCGACCAGATGAAGAAGTCTGACAATGCTCTTGTTGTCTATCTCTTCAGAGATCATCCTGGCCAGCCTGAAGATGAGGGTAAGAAAGAAAAGGGCAAGAAGGGTAAGGACACCAAGACCCACAAAACTGTATCTTCCTTCTTCAGATCCCAGCTTGACTCTCTGCTGACTACTCTTAACACCACTGATCCTCACTTTATCCGTTGTATTGTGCCCAACAACCACAAGACCCCTGGACTCCTTGATTCTGCTCTTGTCATGCATCAGCTTACTTGCAATGGTGTACTTGAGGGTATCAGAATTTGCAGAAGAGGTTTCCCCAACAGAACCTTCTATGCTGACTTCAGACACAGATTTATTATCATCAAGCCCAAGGAGGTCTATGCTGCTGGTGAAGATAAGCAGAAGGCTGCCAGAATCATCCTTGAGAGCATTCCTGAAGCTAATGACAGATGGCGTCTTGGACACACCAAGGTGTTCTTCAGAGCTGGTACTGTTGGTATCCTTGAGGAAGTCAGAGATGAGTGCATCAAGGCCATTCTTCTATACATCCAGGCTCTCTGCAGAGGTTACCTGGTTAGAAAGCAGTACAAGCTTGAAATTGCCAAGAGAAACTACATCCCTGTTATGCAGAGAAACTTCAAGAAATACATGTTCTTCCGTGACTGGACATGGTATGCTCTTGTCAATGGAACCAAGAGATTTATTGGTCAGGTGAACATTGAGGAGGAGATTGCTGCTCTTGAAGCTGAGGCTGCTGTTGCATGTGCTGCCTATGACAAGGAAGTTGTTCTTAGGGATGAATATCAGGCGGGCATTAAGCAAATGACTGAAGACAAAAAATCCATGATGAAGCAGATTGAAAATGAACAGGGAGATCTTTCTTCCTACCAGGCTCAGCTTGCTGATGCTAGCGCTGCCAGGGAGAAGAAGGAAGATGAGTTGACCAAGATTCAAAATCTTTTGGCTGATACTGAGGCAAAGAGAAATGCTGCCACAGACCAGAAGAGAAAGTTTGAAAATGATCTGCAAAGCTTCAAGAAGGACATTGAAGATATGGAGCTTGCTATTCAGAAGGCTGAACAGGAAAAAACCAACAAAGATCATACAATTCGTAATCTTAATGATGAAATTGCCCATCAAGATGAGCTGATCAACAAGCTGAACAAGGAGAAGAAGCACATGCAGGAGACCCAAGCTAAATCTAGTGAGGAGCTCTCATCTGCTGAGGAGAAGCTTGATCATTTGAATAAGATTAAGACCAAGCTTGAGGTTACTCTTGATGAGCTTGAAGATTCTCTTGAAAGAGAAAAGAAGGCCAGACTTGATATGGACAAGCAGAGAAGGAAGGTTGAGGCTGACCTTAAGGTTACCCAAGAGATGGTTAATGACCTTGAAAGAGATAAGAAGGAGATGGAGAGCCTGATTGCCAAGAAGGAAAAGGAGATTGCTGTCAATCAGGGCAAGCTTGAAGAGGAGCAGAACAGTGTTGCTAAGCTCCAGAAGAATATTAAGGAGCTCCAAGGAAGAATTGAAGCCAGTGAGGAAGAGCTTGAGGCTGAGCGTCAAGCCAGAGCTAAGGCTGAAAAGCAGAGAGGTACTCTTGCAAGAGAGCTTGATGACCTGTCTGAAAGACTTGAAGAAGCTGGTGGTGCTACTTCTGCCCAGATTGAACTTAACAAGAAGAGAGAGGCTGAAATTGGCAAACTCAGAAGAGATCTTGAGGAGGCTGCTATTCAGCATGAATCAACTCTTGCTAGCTTGAAGAAGAAGCATCTTGATGCTGTTGGTGAGATGTCTGAGCAAGTTGACCAGCTCAATAAGATGAAGACTAAGATTGAGAAGGAAAAGCATGGCAAGAGACTGCAAATTGATGAGGTCAAGGCTGCTATGGACACTGTTGCTAATGAGAAGGCATCTGTTTCCAAGCAGAACCATATGCTTCAGACCCAGTTGAATGACCTTACACGTAGATGTGAGGAGGCCAATCTAACCCTGTCCGACTTTGACTCTGCCAAGAAGAAGATTATTGTTGAGAATGCTGACATTCTCAGAAACATTGAAGAGCTGGACAACAACAACAATGTTCTGAACAAGGTCAAGCAGACCCTTAATTCTCAGTTGGCTGAGCAGAAGAAGATTGCTGATGATGAATCCAAGGAGAGATCCTTCCTCCTGGGCAAATTCAGAAATCTTGAGCATGAGGTTGATACCACCAGGGAACAACTGGAGGAGGAGACTCAATCCAAGGCTGATGCACTCAGAATGCTTTCCAAGTCAGTTGCTGACTCTCAAATGTGGAGACAAAAGTATGAAAAGGATGGTCTTGCCAAGTGTGAAGAGTTAGAGTCTGCCAAGTTGAAGCTGCAGTCCCGTCTGGCTGAAGCTGAAGCAACTGTCCAGAACTACAACAACAAGGCTATTGCTCTTGAGAAGGACAAAATGAAGCTGCAGTCTGAGATTGAGGAGATGAGTGGACTCCTTGATGATGCACAAAACAAGTGCTTCCAGATGGAGAAAAAGGCCAAGAACTTTGACAAGATTGTTGCTGAATGGAAGAACAAGATTGATGCCCTCCAGGCTGAGCTGGACCAGACCCAGGTTGAGTGCAGAAGCTACTCTACTGAGCTCTTCAAGGTGAAAACTGTATATGAGGAATCTCAGCAGCAGCTTGATGTTGTCAGACGTGAGAACAAGAATCTGTCCAATGAGATCAAGGATATTATGGACCAGATTGGTGAGGGTGGCAGAAACATCCATGAGATTGACAAAATTAGAAAGCGTCTTGAGAATGAAAAGCTTGAGCTGCAGGCTGCTCTTGAGGAAGCAGAGTCTGCTTTGGAGCAGGAAGAAAACAAGGTGCTTCGCTGCCAGCTTGAACTTAGCCAGGTTAAGCAGGAGATTGAGAGAAGAATTAAGGAGAAGGAGGAAGAGTTTGAGGGTCTGAGAAAGACTCATGGCAAGGCCCTGGAATCTATGCAATCTTCTCTTGAGAATGAGACCAGAGCCAAGGGTGAGGCCATCAGGCAGAAGAAGAAGCTTGAGGCTGACATCAATGAGCTTGACATTGCTCTTGAGCATGCTAATGGCTCCAATGCTGAAGCCCAGAGATCTATCAAGAAGTACCAGCAAAACATCAAGGAGGCTCAGTTGACCCTTGAGCAGGAACAGATCCACAGAGACAAGGCCAGGGAGCAGCTCATCCAGGCTGAGAGAAGATTCCATGCTGTACAGAACGAGCTGGAGGAGTGCAAGACCCAGCTTGAGAATGCTGACCGCCAGCGCAGAGGTGCCGAGCAGGAGCTTTCTGATTCCATTGAACAGCTGTCTGATGCAACTCTTCAGAACCAGGCTCTCCAGTCAAGCAAGAGGAAGCTTGATTCTGAAATGCAAACCATGCATGTAAGTTTAATTTTAAAACTAACAAAATTTTGAATTTTAAATACTTTATTATCATTTATTCCTTCATATTTTAATCACATTACAAAATATAGTCAACAATAGTAATTTTTAAATCTTATTTTTAGGCTGATCTTGAGGAAATGCTGACTGAGAGTAAGATGGCTGAGGAGAGAGCTAAGAAGGCTATGATTGATGCTGCCAGGCTGGCTGATGAACTCCGTCTTGAACAGGAGAATGCTCAGCACTGCGAAAAGCAGAGAAAGGTTCTGGATAACCAGGTTAAGGAGATGCAGTGCAAGCTGGATGAGGCTGAGCAGGTTGCCATGAAGGGTGGCAAGAAGGTCACTTCCAGGTAACTTTTTTATTTCTGAAATTCAAAATGAAATCCATCTATAGTTTTTTATAGTTTTTATATATATATAGTTTTTTATATATAGTTTTATAATAGCTTCATCTTTCCCATTAAAAATAATATAAGAACTGTATATTTCAGAACTTTCATACTAAATAATACAAGTGAAATTATTCCCTTTTTGAAAAATGTTGTACATATGGAACATTGCAAAGTATTCCTGAAAATAATCAATCTAGTTCTTATTGAGCACATGCTTCACATAATAGCATAGCACAAATGATTTAACACAATAAATATTTAGACTTGAGCAGAAGATCAAGGATCTTGAGAGCCAGCTTGACAATGAGCAGCGCCGTCTGGTTGATGCCCAGAAGGCTCAGCGCCGCACCGACAGGCGCATCAAGGAACTGACCTTCAGCCAGGAGGAGGACACCAAGAACCATGAGAGAATGCAGGAGCTGGTAGACAAACTGCAGAACAAGGTGAAGTCTTACAAGAAGCAGATCGAAGAGGCCGAAGAAATTGCTGCTCTTAACTTGGCCAAGTTCAGGTAAATTAAATTTCCTCTATTTTATAGCATGTTGTATAGTGTGATCTATAAAGCTTAGTCTCCCTTTCTTTGTCTATAACAGTGAATGAAACTATGTAATGCAGGTTTCTTTTCTAAACATTCTAATACTAGAAATAGAAATTTTATCAGTCCTAGTGTTCAGAAATATTTTACAGTTAGGTAAAAAATCATGCATCAACAAAATCTAAATTGTTATATTTATCATTGTTTTTTTTCATCTTAGGTATCAATTTTGTAATATATTAACAAAAGCATTATTTAGTAATCTATAATACAAAGTAGCTTGATGTCTGTCTGTCCCTTAAGATCTCGGTTAAGATCGGATTCTACTCTTCAGTGAATATACCTACTGGTTCTGTGGTGGTTTTTAGCTATTTTTTTTGTTGATGATTGAGAAGAAGATGCACCACATGTAATACATTTTTTTAAATTACCTTTTTGGGCTAGGGGCGAAGCCGCTAGTACATTATAATTGGGAGAAATATGCCCTTTTGTTCAAATTTCTAAAAAAAAATTATAATCTAGGAAGGTGCAGGCTGACTTAGAACAAGCTGAGGAGAGAGCTGACATCAACGAGCAGGTGCTCGCCAAGATGAAGGCCAGAGGCAGGGCTGCTTCCGTCGGACCATCCCTCTAAACATGACCTACACAATCTAATCTTCATATGACAACTTTTGAGATGATGTTTCTATAGAATTAAATATACTTGAATCTAATTATATTTAATTCTGTAATTAATTGTAGTCTTGTTTAGTTACTTTTGTTTCATTTAAACCAATAAATATTATGAGCATTACTTTAGTATTTATTTATCTCCATCAGGGGCTGATATTCAGCCAATCAATTCAATTTAAAATTGCCGAAAATAAAATATTTTGTTGGAGTAAAACTTGTTTTTTGGTGTAACTGAAAGGGAAGTGGTTAAAAGGGGGGAGAAAAAAGGGAAGTGGGTTGAGGGAAAACTTTCACTTAGAATTTTTTTGTCAGAATTACATTCCCTTTTCCCTGATCTTCCATCAATAAATTAGATTTAAAACATGGATGACAACATCCAAAAGTAACAAAGCAGTATGGACAACGAATGAAGTGCTATAAATAATTGAAGAGTCAATTTTAGGAAGTCATAGTAAAAGAAAAAAGTTAACGATAAAAAAGAAAACTAGAAGCCTTTAAAAATATGTTTAACATTTTTGTATAAGAATCGACAGACCAAGAACCATTTTTGGCTAAAAAAAACAGCAGTCTTATCTCTTCTCTACAAGAGTAACGGACGAACTGACAGGCCGACAAAGTGAATTATAGAGCAGTAGCGCTACAATTTTTTTTTTATTTCGTTCGCATTATTAGTGAGCTTTAAAAGTAGCATGTAAAAATTTTCTTTGGGAAATCATTTCATGTAAAAATTTTATTCCTTTATGTCCAGCATATGACAAAACATATAAGTTAGTTATGAATAATTAAATTTCTTAGGAAAATCAGCTTTCCAAAAATTATAACAAAAATACATCTAACTATTTCTTAATTCATGGATTTCGTATCTATAATACAAATTAGAACGATGTTTGTCTGTTTGCAACGAAGGATCTCGCTAACCGCTAAACCAATCGGGTTCTCCTTAACAGGGTAGCTTCTCATAGTTCACGGGAAGGTTTATAACTATTTTAGGGGAGGGTACAACCTCTTTTTCTTATAAAATCTAAATTAAGAAATTGGGTTATCCAATTCAATTTCCCCCTTCTCAAGAGGCCTCTAGGGGCGTAGCCGCTAGTATAACAAAAAATAAAGTTTGCTATTTGTCAATTTTTTGTTTGTTTTACAAGGTATATTAAGTGAGGAGTTTTGAGGTATGAGGGGGGATAATCTAAGTATTTCTTTAGAGGGAGGTAAAATGGACGTTTAAAAGTTTGTATGAACATATTTGCTTTTTTAAGGACTTCATTACAGAGAAGCTTCTCTGATAACAGTGTACTTTGTTGTCCTAGGAATAAGTATTTCAAAAGTCAGACCAATCGGATAATTTTATCACGTAAATTTTTGTTTGTTAAGAAGTTATATGTTTAAAATGGATGTGCGGACAGCTGGTAACGATTATAGAGTTTATTCGCTTTCTAACTCGTACCTTACTCCTATATGAATCATCACGCAAAGTTTGAAACCTAAAGGACAATTCTAACATGCCTAAATTGACGAAAAGAGCTATCCGTTACGTACGGACCGACCCTAATTATAGAAAAGCTTCGCTTTTAAAATGGTTTAACAACAAACAATCTTTATTACAAAGAATTCAAAGTAAAAAAGACAATTAAAAAATTTCAGATTTGATAGGTATAATTACATAATATATCGATCAATTTTAGTAAATTATGATTTTACATAATATTTAAATTTTTACAATTTTCTTTTAAATCGATGCTTAAAAATAGTATTTTGTTTTTATTTCCTTATTTAACAAAAATAATGCATTTTGATTGGATACAATTAAACTAATTAAACAAGAAACATATCTTCTAACAAGGTTCAGATCTAATATTTTTTTTAATTTGGTAAAATTGGGCTAGAAAAAGTTACATGAGCAAAGAAAAGTTGCGTCAATCAAAGGAGGGAGGCGGGTGTGACACTTTTTGAATATAAAACTAAAAATCAAAGGAACTCAACTATAAAAAAAGAGTTACAGCACTGAAATTTGGCAAGCAAGTTGCTTTCAATAGATGCAATGTAGAACTGTGAAGAAACGGCGGCGGAACCGCCGCTATCGCCGAAAACTGCCATTTTCCGCCGTATTTTTTTGTCTTTTCTTCCCAAGATGACAAATTTTGAATCATTTGAGACAAACATATTTCTTTTCATAAAAATTACAAGTGTCAAGTGAAAATATAAGGAAAATAAGTTTTCTCAGATGATTTAAAATGGTCTGATTTGGCGATAATGGCAAAACAATTTTGACTGGAAACGGCGGTTTTTGGCGATAGGGGCGGTTTCGCCGCCATTTTTCACAGTTCCATATTGTTCCTCTTTAAAGCGACTTCTGTGCTAAATTTCAGTATTGTAACTCTTTGTTTAGTCGAGTTCCTTTGACTTTTAGTTTTGGTTTTAAAAAGTGTCACACCCGCCCCCTCTCTTTATTACCTATACATTACAATTATGTGTTTTTTCAAAACAAAAAAATTATGATAATGAATTTAAAATTTCGTATTGGATGATAAAAAAAAACAACTATTTATATTATGTTATGATACATAGATTCCATAAAGTTAATACCTATACATTATACATACTTAGAGCAGCGAAAAATATGGATTTTCAGCAAAATTCGCTAAAAAATCCTTTTCAGTTGGTTGGAAGTCCATTCTTTTTACACTTTTGATGATATTATCTATCTGATAATGCTTTCCGAGTTTGATCTTGACCTGGAGGCTGGGGAGCTGCCCTTGCTTCCGTTGCTACGGAATATGATATCCTAAAAAATAACGGATATATTACCTATGACTTGGATCTTACACCAGACTTTCGTGTTCTCTAATAAAAAGAATCCACCCTATCATACTGGATGAAAAATTTTGCCCTGTCATAATATCCACGTATATTCTACATCCATTTGTGTTAGTCAACAAACAAGGACGAAGTCGACCAAAAGTTCGTAAGATTTTAAAAAAGGAATATTTCCCCTTTTTTATTTCTCCCCTTCCCCTTAGGAGGAATTATAGAAAATATACAACTCTGGTCAAAGCTTGAAATAAGTAACTAAGCAATGGAAGAATATAATTCAGTTGTAGAATTTTAAGGGCAATTATGCTAAATAAAAGTACTCATTTGTAGATCCAAAATATTGCTCGAAAAGATTGGACACTAGTTATTTGATAAAAGTACCAAATTGTTACAAACCAACGAATAAGAGAAAATAATTCTTAAACCTTGGGTACCAGTTTAATTTACACTCTATTGTCCCCTACCTTACTGAGAATTACAGTGTCCCCTACCTCCCTGAGAATTACATTGTCCCCTACCTCCCTGAGAATTACAGTGTCCCCTACCTCCCTGAGAATTACAGTGTCCCCTACCTCCCTGAGAATTACAGTGTCCCCTACCTCCCTGAGAATTACAGTGTCCCCTACCTCCCTGAGAATTACAGTGTCCCCTACCTCCCTGAGAATTACAGTGTCCCCTACCTCCCTGAGAATTACCTGAATATGTTGAACGATGAGGTCAATGGCGACTTTATTCTCTGCTCCACGGGGAACTATCACATCCGCAAACTTTTTAGTAGGTATACAGAACTCCTCAAAAGCAGGTTTCACTAAATAAAT
>LS053219.1:11564-24151 GCA_900241095.1 Acartia tonsa | reverse complement strand
AAAGACCAACAAGTAGTTCCTACAAAAGACCAACACCTACAAAAGACCAACACTACAAAAGACCAACACCTACAAAAGACCAACACCTACAAAAAATCGTAATCCCCAATGAGGATAAACAAAAGTATTGGTAGAAAAGTTTGGACACTTCTAGTTTTTAACAAACCAATCATAATTAAATGAAAGTACCCAAAGTTTATAAGACAAACTCTAAAACTTTGGGTACCATTTTAATAAGCTACTCTAATGAATATTTGTGAGGGAAAGATAATTTCTTCTTCCCTCTAATACTATAAAGCTAAACTTGGTTACAAACCAGCAGTGTCCAAAGTTTTCAACCAATAATTTTTAATCTACAGAAGAGATAATTTGTCTACCACCATTGGGGATGTACATCAATTTATCATCCATTATCTTATCCCTTCTCTTGGTTCTTGAACATTGTAGAAAATAAAAAATGGATGGTTAAATAGAAAGATAGAGAAACAGATGTATAGAGAGATGGAAAAACAGGTAGATTGATGGATAGATAAATGATCCTTATTGCTTATTGAAGACAGACAGGCAGATTACAGATAGATAGACAGATAGATAGACATATAGATAGACAGATAGATAGACAGATAGATAGGCATATAGATAGACAGATAGATAGACAGATAGATTTATAGGTGGGTGATCTTTTTTAACTGCAGAATGAATATATGTATAAACAGATAGAAGTCTATTATCTATTAAAGTAACAATATAATTGTCTATCTGTGTGTTTGTACCAGTGGATCTCGCTATCGTCCCTAGAAAAAAAAATACCCCCCCCCTGAATTGTCTTTTATTTTGAAAAAACTAAAATTGAAAATAGGGTAGGGGGAAGGGGGCGTAGCCGCTAGTAATAAATAGATGAGTAGACATCCAAATAGAAATAGATAAATAGATAGATGGATGATCTTTTTTTAACTATTGCAGAAACCATAAAGAAGAAATAAATGTAATGCAAACAATAAAAGATAAACTACAAAACAGCATAAGAAATTTGATTTCTTTTGATTTAAAAATATCAAGACTTAATAATAATCTCATTAACTGTTTTAATTTATATGAATGATGTTTTATATGGACATATTTGATATATTTTTTAAAAATAGCTAGAAAAATCTATATATAACAAGCAGGATGTGTGTCTGTCTATGTGTTCTAAAATATCTTACACTCCTTTACAGTAAGGGTCCTTTTAGGACCCTGTATGATGAAGAAGACGAAGAAAGTCCCTCAAACAATCAGCATGTTACGTCATAAAAACAAGGGATTATCCATCTCTTTTTTCGGAGTTTTCTTTCCCACTCCTCTTCTACTCATCCCTCATTTTTATGACGTCATTGAGGGAATTTCTTCGTCTTCTGTATGAATTACATATTTCTTAAGGAGTATACCTCAACACTCAAATTAATTGTATGTAGAGGCCTTTGGGGGCAAAGCAGCAGTTTCAATAGAACTAAAGAATTATTTTTAAAATGCTAAGCTTTCTAGATAATATCTCCTTAATTCTTAAATTATCATTCCCATATAAACGACCCCTTAAATAGTGGATGTAAATATTCATTTATTTCCCCGGTATGATCATTTATATCCCTGGTATCAATTTTAGAAGATTTTTAATTTTTTTTGGAAGATTTTAGAATTTTTATTAATTACTAAAAGAAAGAAAAATAATACCAGGGAAATAAATGAAATTTAAAAACCAAAATTAAACCACATTTTAGCATAAAAATGAGTTTTTGTTTAAATGAGAATGATATTCCTATCCAGTTTTTTGTTTAGGAATGAATAGGAATACCCCATTCAAGCACTTCGTAACGTACAAAGTATACAGAAAGAAGTTAAAGAAATAGAAACAATAAATAGGTTAGGCTAGGCAAAGTTAGTTTAATTAAGGTTTGTAAAATAAAAATAATAGGTTAGGTTAGTAAATGGGCTTGATAATGTGTAGGTTGAAAGTTTACCGAAATATTAGAGATATAAAAATTACAGAATTGCATAATTAGGTTTTATTAAATAGGCCTTTAATGTTAAAAATATATAAAAATGTTACCTTCTAAAAATGTATGAAATACCATGAATGCTGGTACTTCCTCCATAGTCAAATCCCAATGTCTAGAATTATCAAAACAAGTTCTAATTTAATTTCCGTAGTGTAGTCCAATGCTTTTTTAAAAAGCTAAGCTTTTCTATAATTAGGGTCGGTCCATCCGTCCGTCCGTCTGTCCATAAGGGTTAGCTCTTTTTGTTAATCTAAACAGGTTAGAATTGTCTTATTGATTTCAAACTTTGCATGGTTTCCAATAGCAGTTGTGTACGGCTTAGAAAGCGTAGCAACTCTATAATCGTTAAAGTCCGTACGTCCATTTAAAACATGCTGTTTTTCTACTTTTTTGAAAACAAAGTTTTGTATGTTAAAATTATCCGATTTATCTGATTTTTTAATACTTATTGCTATTGCAACAAGGTGTAATCTTATAAGCAAAGCATCCCTATAATCAAGTCCTAAATATGTATGTATGTCCTTAAACAGTAACCTGTATCTAATTACTTTTGCAACAAATTTACTTACAATTTTGTTTAGTCTTAAGCATTAATATTCTGCTTATTCAGTTCTGACACTCTACAACTTCGTTTGTCCACCCATTCCAGAGCTTCGCTTTTATGGATATTGTCATCTTTGTTTATATGTGTCTACCAGGGATCTCATGGACAAAATAATGGACGACAAATTAATATACAACCCCATTAACGATAAACAAAATTAACCCATCTGCAGATTAAAATCATTGGTTGAAAAGTTTTGACTGTGCCATCTTCATATAACCAATTAAGATTTGATGGAATATACTTAATTAACGAATGAGATAATATGTAATTAAAACTTCAATGTCCCCTAAACTACTTGATACATTTATTAAAAGCATATCTGTAGCACTCATTTGAACTAAACAAACTAAATTTTACCGTACAAGCTGATTCTAAAGAAAAACAAATACTTTTTATAAAAGATGAAACCTTTAGATTAAAGTTTAATGTAACTGCCAGAAGGTTTTGGTTAAAATATGTAATATATAGTCAAAATATAAACATATATTTTGGCGATTTATTTTCAATGTTGAAAGTTGTAAAAATTTAGGTTTTAGATATAAACATTATTTAATCAAATTGTTATAATAAATTTTGTGAAAGTATGTTTTCCTTTTTGTTTGAGGCTCACTCTAGAACTCCACATCCTGACCAGTTACTAGTGCTAGTGATTCATCTGAAATAGTTGACAAATATGCCATTTTAGGAAGGGAGGGGACATTAGGCTGTTTATTTCACTAGTTCCCAAAGTCTTATAATAAAGTTTTCTTATTTTTTGGCTAAACAGTAAACAACCATGGGGACTTTTATTAAATTTGATTGATTGGTTCATTTAGTTGATTGTCCAAACGATTCAACGCTTAATTGTAATCTAGAGAAGGGGTAATTTTGCGTATTATCGTTGGGGATCTATATCAATTTATCTGTCATTGGCTTATCTCTAAACTAGCGGCTACGCCCCGAGCATTCAAGGGTTCTGTATACAGAGGAGTAGTTAAATTTTAACATAGTCTAAAACTTACCAAGACAAATAGAAAGGATGTATTTGAAAACCATCCCAGGACCCTTGTGAGGCTTCTCTCAAAAGAAGAAGTCAATCGTTTATTGAAATCTTAAGCTTTCGACAAAAAATATCCTAACTACTTTATATAATGGGATAAATTTATTAAGAAACTATAATATAACGTATTCCTCTGATGGATTATTTAGGCATATAAGCATTGTCTTCTTTCCATAACGATTCTAAAATGCTTAGATTTAACAAATTTGCTTTGCTTTTAGATATACGTTTGTGACCTTTAAGGTGCGAGTAATGAAATTGAATGAAACATAATTTTTATGAATTTAATACAATAAAAGCAATAATGATTAATTAATATATCGATTTTGATATTTATTGCATACAGCTGACAAAATAATTTAATAATGATATAACATTTATTTGGCTTTTGAAGTATTAAAAATTGAAGTTGAATCCAAAAATTTAACTTAATATTATTTAACAAAATAATTAGGAATTTTCTTTTTAGTTTTGTAAGTCTTGGCCCTCGGGGCTATTAGAAACTGGTCCTTAAATTTTTTTTTGAATTTTCTTTTCAAGTATGGCTTCGAAACCGAAAATATCCCCTGACTTAGAAAAATCATGTAAAGCTTCGTATTACAGAAATTTATCACGAATATTAAAAGAAAAATCATAAAGATAACACCAGTTTTGTTAGATTGGGCCTTTGGACACTCTGATCTAACAAAACTGGTTCTAATCTTATAATTTTTCATTTAAATATCCGCGGAAAGCTGTCTAAAATACGATGCGACAAAAAACTATTTAAATAAAAATACTTCTAACATGCCTAAATTAACGAAAAAAGCTATCCGTTACGGACGTACGGACAAACCGACCACAATTATAGAAAAGCTTCGCTTTTAAAAATTAATTAAATGCAAGGGTTTATAACAATATTTTTTTAATGAGCGCGAAAATGTTACATTTACTTTAGAAAGCTAGATGATGGTCTAGTCTCCTAGTTCTGTATAATACACCGGTTTGTCTGTAAAGACATTCTCCCCATGCTTACTCTATATTTATGATATTGGCAGCAAAGGGCTAACTAAGACGCGCTGTGGCCATGACTTGAACTTGATACCCACCAAGGTTCAATGTGTCTCTAGACATTTGTATTTACCTAATTCTATCTATCTATCTTTGTTTCTAATAAATTTTGTGGTCACATTAAGTTTAGGATTTTCTTATCTTTTTAAACTAAGAAAATATTGATTTATCATTTCATACAATCTTCAGTTTATACTTTTAAGTGGAGTTTAATGTTTGTTGAAATAAAAGACACTCAATAATTAGGGTATATCTGTATAGTTCTGTGCGTCAAAGCGCTTAAAAACAAGCGAGGAAAATTATCTGTCATGCATAATCTCCCTTGCCAATAAACCGATATGTTCTATACAGTGAAGCTTCTAATAGGTCCAGGGAAAGTTTATATCTTTTTTTGAAAGGGTGGCTACACTTCCCAAGAAATAAACCCCAAGAAGAAATATCTTCTAAAAAAATATTCTTTTAAAACTAAAATTGAAAGTGGAAGGTCGAATTCAACCTAGCCACAAAAAATTATATTTTAATTTCAGAGAAAATGGCCATAACTAAACTAATGTGACTATTAATTAATCATCTAAATAACCAATAATATAAAAATATATCAAGCTATTGTTTATGACCTTTAGAATGTCAATAATAAGCTTTATAACTCGGTGGATCCATGTTGAGCCAATATTGGTCGCTTTTGGACTTACTCTACAGACGTAAGAATCATTAATTAATTATTCTGTGGTTTCAACAATATATACTTTCATATAAGTAAGCGCGTGTTTGCATGTCTGTCCGTTTGTGTTTTGCAAATGATTACGCTAACGGCTAAACTGATAGGATTCTCGTTTACAGTGAAGCTTCTTATAGATCTAGGGAAGGGATGAGTTAAACTCACACAAAATCGTCCATTGAAAAAAGCCCCCCCCCCACTAATTTAATTTTTTGTTTGTTTTTTAAACTATAATTAAAAGTAGAGTGTCAACATTACGCACCCCCTTTAGTTCCCAGCGAGTGCTCTACTCATGTTTTCTTAGTTCTTTCTTTTTTTAGCTTTACATTCCTGATATATGATTTAATTAAATAGTTAGTAGTTTTATTTTAAATCTCCCAGTATTTCATAAAAAAAACCTTCGTAACTCAAAGAAACTTTGAATATTATAGCTTTTAAAAAGTCCAGAAAAGCATTTAAATCCTACGGCAATTCAATATAAATATAGATTACGTAACTAAAATAAAAGTTTTGGGGGCGATTGATAAATTTTCCATGAATTTTGTTTAATTTGATTTTTTAGGAGCGTTGCAAAGCAGAACTTCTACATTGACAAAGTGCAGCAACATTACAAGTAAGAATATTTTGTTTCCTAAGAAATGACTGGTGCAACAAATAAATGCTGTTGGTTGATAAATGAAACGACAGCTTCAGATTCTCTAAAAAATCTGGCGGCTGTGAAATTTTTTTTTTACTGGTCAACTGCAAAAAAAAGGCATCTTTCAGAACCTTTGTGAGCCTTAGTTTATTAAGTTAAAAAAGCAATATTATCTAACTTTAATTGCATTTTGACTTTAGCAATACAAACACAACAGATGGACAAATAGAAGAATGGACAAGTTCTCTAATAAGCACTTTGGTTTCAACAGAGTTGGGAATATCAGCGGCAATGATGGTTTTCTTTGGTCCATTATCAGGTACTAGCAGTCCTTCGTCAAGTAGCTCTAGGCAGCAATTGAAAAAAAAGAGAGGAGAGTCAAATCTGCTTTTCAAATTAAGTTTTTAAAAAATACTTGTGGAATGTTTTTCTCGAGGAGATTTATTTTAGGAAGGTAGTTACCCTTCCCCCCAAAAAATGTTACTCCTTTTCTAGACAATAGGAAGCTTTCTACAAAGAAGAACAATATCGGTTGAATTTTAAGACTGACTTGACATTGAAGGTTCGAATCCTTGCAGAATGTAAATATCATTCAATTAAAACTGCCTTCCCTCATATGTTTAATTACGACAAATTCAAAATTAAACTTTTAGATGCCTATGGTAGAAAACCTTTTATGCTATGGAATCTTGGTCTCAACACTCTAGCATATTTTCTTTTTGTTCTCTATCATTATCTTGATACCAGGAAAATCTTGGAAAATTCAGGGAGCTAAAGGGATAAGACAATGAACGATAATTTGATGTAAATTGTACATCCCTTGTTATGACAAAGAAAATGACCCCTTTTGTAGATTAAAGTTATTGGTTGAAAAATTTGGACACTAATCAAAAGTTGACAAAAGTATTATGTCTTTTTGAGTCAACGAATAAGATAACATGGTTACAAGAGTAATTTAAGTCTAATGTTTCCTCCCTACCTGTGAAATTAAAAACTCTCTAAGAACTTACATAAATGTGAAAGTAATGTATTTTGCATTAATAATTTTTTTAGTAGCGAAGCTACTCTATAATTCAATTTGTCTGTGCCTTCGTTAGTCTGTCCGTCACGCTACAAAATTTTTTCAAATTTAAACATGTAAAATAAACAACTAAAAAGGGTTTTGTGATTTTTTCTTTATTTATGACTAATGCATATCTGCTTATGTGATTACATTATTCGTATCTCCATCTATGATTTTTGTTGTTTGCTAGTTATAGATGTTGTCATTTTTTGAGATTGATAAGTTGTCGTGGTTAAATCTATGTTAATAATTTTCAAAAGCTAAGCTCCTCTAAACTTTTTCACTCAAAGTATAATACATTTTAGTTTTACAAGATTTCTTGATAGTTATAATTTTGGATACTGGTATTTTTATATGGTAGCAATATTAAGTGGCCTTGGAGGCGGAACCTATAACTTCTTCCTGTTAAATTTCAGGTTTTGCTTTTGATTTATTTTGAATTTCTCTAGTAGATTGCCTAATTTTATTGTATGAATTGTAGCAACACTACAATTATCATAAGAAATTCATTTTCAATTTTGTTTTAGGTTTTTTTTACTTCAATTTTTTACGTTACAAAGTCATCAAATGCAGCAATATTAAACATCTTGCATTTTGATAGTCAAGTAGCTCCATTTATTCAGCCAATAAAGATACATTGCTTAGAATTAATAACACTTTTCCCCCCTTATAACTAGCAGATTCACCCTTATAATCTATGGTCTCTGTATTCGAAATGGTAAGTTTGGGGTAGAAAGGAAAATAGCCTAATACAATCCTTAATTCTAAACATAAAATGGCATAAAACCCCCACCGAAAGCTTACTTGAAACTCAACATCTGTTATTGAAGTCTTACGCTTCATACAAAAAACACATATTACTTTACTATGATTTTTATTTTGATTCTTCGGTTTGTGATTATTTAGTTATGTAAGTGATTTATCAAAGAAAGACCCTGGAAGTGGATTAAAACGGTTCAACATGGGAGAGGCTGTGCTTGGGGCGGGGATAATGGGTGGAGGTCTACTTACAGCAGAGGTAGATTGTACATTAGATGCGCAGCAATGTACTTTAATCATTTTGCTATTCTACATCTAATTATCTATCCTGTCGGTCGGCATGTCTAAGCTGATTTACGTAATAATAGGACTAATCTTATTAAATTTCTTAGGCTAGCCTGTGAGTTAGGATTTCCTTAGTATAACTGAGTTAGGCTAAGAATTTTGATTCAATAATTTTAGGTATGCATTACTTCTTTACTGAACTTTTTAGTATATCAGAATTAATGTTTTATAATGTTACGGTATGTAGATTTTAAAGTTTCTAAAAAGTATGCAAAACAAAATTAGGATTTGGAAGATTTTTTTTGTAATTTTACAACAATTTTAGATAATACATGGATTTCCCAGTCTTTTTTAAAGTTACAGGTTTCGTGATTTTTTTTTTAAAGAAAAAATTCAATGCTGCAAAGTAGTGTTTGTGTGTCATGAAATATCGCACAATTTTCTGGAAAGTTTAGCAATGGTCATAAGAAATTAAACTGTAATCTCATTAATGTTTAGGTATCCAAAAACATTGGGAACCATTGGGTCTTCATAATCTCAACTTTCCTAGCAGCATTCTCCTTCTGGTATTGTTTGATAAGGTAATCATTGTTGTTGCTCTTCTACTCATGTACATTATTGTCCTGGGTAAAAGTGACAATGTTTTACCCATCCATAATACATCCAAAATTTCAGCAAAAGAGAGTGTCAAGTATAAAGAAATATTCCTTTAAAATCGTAGGAGGTGTGTCAAAATTTTCGGTTGTAGCAAAAGTATAACATCTATATAACTTGTTTCAAATGTAAGTACAATACATGAAGCAATTTTACCACTTTGTTTTATTTCCATATAATATTTTTTTTTGTAGAAAAAAGGTCCATCAATTTTGAGCTTTGTTCATATGGATGTTGTCATATATAGTTTCATATTATTCTCTACCAACTATGCCCCTAGAAGCCTCTTGGAAGGGAACCCTTTTTTTGGATTCGTTTTAAACATAAATAGCAAAAACCTGTAAAATAGTGATTAACTTCTCTGGATCTATATTATGCTTCAACGTAAAGGAAAACCCTTCGGTACAGACAGACAATTATCCAGTTAGTTTTTAATAGGATTATGGTTTACATGTTTATTTATTTAGTAACAAAACATTGTATAAATCAAATTTTATGCTTTATTTTTCCCCAGATATAACATAGATTTGGTCCAATATCATTGATTTTTGTGCATTCATGTAAATACTTGTTCTTATAAGTGAAACAATCACAAAAATATATTCCATTTGCATCACATCCATTGGAACACCAAAATCTAAAAAAAGAAGTTTTTTTAAATTAAAATTAACCATTCACTATAGTTGTGTATTATGATATTTTTTTTAGTAGCGTAGCTACTCTATAATTAACTTTGTCCGTCAGTCAGTCAGTCAGTCCGTAACGCTATGGGGGAAATGGGATTTACTCAGCTTCTATAAAAGATAAAAGACTGAAACAACATTTTTGACAACATTCCCATCATTAAGAAGCACCATTAACTATAAAACATCAATGTCGATCAGACCACTAGTTATAGATATCCAAATTAAATTTCCGGTCTATTAAAGGAAACAAACATGATGGTCCGACTGCCTTTTGCAGGTTTTAGGCTATTTTTATAGTTTTAAGATTTTTCTCCATATCTTTGATGTTTATGGTCCGATGTTCAAGATTTTTCAGTTATAGATATCAAAATTAATTTTTTTTTCAGTTATAGATATCAAAATTAAATTTCCTGTCGTTTTAAGAAAACAAACAGACTGCCTTTTAGCAGGTTTTTGGCTATTTCTATGTTTTAAATATTTTCCTATATCTTTGATGTTTTGGTCAATTTTCAAACTTTTTTTGGGATAACAGTATCAAAATATTTTTTCTCATTGTTATGAGCATCTTTTTGTAATTTTCTTTGACTGTCGTTATCATACAAAATAAAACAAGGTTTCGTGTTTATTTTCTCCAATAAATCTATTCTTGATTTTTTAAAAATGTTGTTATAATGTCGACATAAGTATGTAGTCCTTGTTGCGTTAATATGTCAATATTATGTCAGCAATGATAAATTTTATAAAATATTACGTAAATTTGTCAAAAAACTTTTTATTTTACATAGCATGTTTATCGATATTATGTTAGACCCGGCCGCTTTTTAAAAGGCTAATTAGTCGCTATTTGCAAGGATGTCACCTAAAACATCAAAGAGGTGTGATATATTAATCCAAGATAAAACATATATATATCCCCCCACCCAAAAAATATACTTACTTAGAAAAATCCTCATATACTTTTGGGCCATACCCTCTACCAATACCTTGGCCTGAAGAAAACAAATATTTTATTAATTATTATAGGGACAAAATAAATAGCGGATAATTATAATGCAAACTAAAATATAAAATAATAGAAAATATAATCACTGGCCATTATTCAAGAACTAGCTAAATTTTAAAAACGTGTTTCTACGGCAAGCGTATGCTTTGCACTCCGCGGATGCGATAAATCTACGTTCATTAACAATTTTAATGCTATTGCTACTCAGGAAAAGACAAGATATTGAATAGTTAATAACTCTGGTATCCAAAGTTTTATATAATCAGATTATCTTATTAGTTGGCTTAAAAACTTTAGGTACTTTTATTATAGAGCAATCGGTTGGTTTAAACTAGATGTGTCTCAACGTTTCAATCAATAGTTTTAATTTACAGAAGGGGTTATTTTGTTTATCATTATTGGGTACATACATAAATTTATCGTCCATTGTCTTATCCCTGAATTAACTGATTGTTACCTGTCCTGGTGATGATAGGTTGATGGACATGGTGTCTGAATGGCCCTAGAGCCAATCCATCCCTGGATTCTGGGTGGTTTTGCCTGCAAATATCCAATTTTTTTCAATATACTAGCGGCTGCAACCCTGCCATCTTAGAGCGGGGGGGGGGTGGGGTGGGGTTAGGAGAATACCCCAATAACATCACAGGACCTATGTGAAGCTTTCCTAAATTTAAGAACTCCTAGCGTACAAACAAAAATCTTTAACACAAGACATGATTATTTAGCAAACACAGAAAGATAGAGTGATCTAAAAATCGTAAAATTATTAATAAATTGGTTAATGTTTGATTTGCCAGGGTTGTATTTAATGGGGTTAAAAAAGGGGAAGTAGTTTTTCAAAATTTTATTTTAGGGTGTGTTGACACCCCACTCCACCTTCCGCACGCTTATGTGCCTATGGTAGGCAATGAGAATCTAAACAAAATATCAGATGACTATCTTACAATGCATGTTCTTTTTTTAGTTGCAAAGAAAGCAGCTCTACAAAGTGTCCGAAAAAATTAGCCGTGTGACGTCAATAGATACATCTCTTTTTAAGGGGGTTCCTATCCCACTACTCCTCTTATCCCTCCCTTTTATGACGTCACATGGCTAATTTTTTCGGACACTATGTAGAGCTTCGCAAAGACAGAGAGAACCATTAAAAATAACATTAGTAAAGAGTAGCTGGACTACTTTAAATGTAAAAATATATTTTTGAATTTAAACTAACCTTTGACCGAATCTTCTCCTAAAATTCGGAATGGCCTGTACAAAGGCCACAATACAGAGCAGAATTATGATAGATCTGGCGGTCATTACGATCTGATGATAACTAACAATAAATAAGGCATTCATTTTGCTATTGCCTATAAATATCAAAAACAGAGACGATTGTTATAAAATTAATTTTGATAGGAAAGAAAAGTGAAATCCTTACTACAAACGCATAAAAATAATGTCCAAAAATTTTTTTTTTCGAATACCAATTTTTACCCAGCATAGCTTCGAAATCGGTTAATATCCGCTGGATTTGAACCATTCTCAGCAATAAGGAAAAATCGTGTATAGCATCATATTACAGACAAGTTTCCACGAGGATTAGAGTAAAAATCATAAAATTAATACCAGTGTTATTAAATCCAAGGGGCCGAAGAGTTTTAATATTATAATTTTTCATTTTAACAACCGCGGAAAGCTGTCTAAAATGGCCATACTAAATATATTTTTAAAATTCGTATCTCTTTCCTAAAATAACTGTTGTAATTATTATATAACCCCTTCCCCGTCCCTTTAAACCAAACTTTTTTAGAAATCTAAAAATAGAACAGTTTTACCTGCTTAAGTATTATAGGGATACAGGGATTGGGCAATATAAGATAAATCTTTTCACATTCTTGTAAGTAAAATAATAATTTTTTTGTGGATTTTTAAGGGTGTTGGGGGTAGGTTTACGAAATGATATAGTTTGATTGTCAGTGTCATTGTCATTCCCCCCCCCCCCCCCCCGTAAAAAAAAAAAAAACAAAGAAAATTTAATAAAAGAAATAGGGGGGGGGGGGGGGAATAA
>LS053219.1:0-11464 GCA_900241095.1 Acartia tonsa | reverse complement strand
GGCCTACAAATAATCTGGAATAGCCATAAATTAATAATGCATAATTATCTCGCAGTGCAGAGAAATGCGCGAAAAAGGCCTATTTTACGCGTTTTTTCTTCAGTGAAGCTTTCCCTGTGCATCATTGGATCTTGGCTATTGCAGATTATTTGTAGGCCTTCTTATACCGCTTAAAATAGTGTGCGGGTATGATCTGTACGTTCAGCCGTTTGGCGGCTAGCAGCCTTTAAAATTCATAGATTTTTGGCAATATTC
Organism: Acartia tonsa; assembly: GCA_900241095.1. Classification (NCBI taxonomy): domain Eukaryota; kingdom Metazoa; phylum Arthropoda; class Copepoda; order Calanoida; family Acartiidae; genus Acartia; species Acartia tonsa. The sequence goes on along the minus strand of LS053219.1, from coordinate 11,209 downwards.
GTTACCAGCAATATTTTACTGTGAACTGCAGTAGAACCGAATTTTTTAATAGTTATTTCTCGCATTGTATTATAAACAGCTTTCCGCGGATATAAAATGTACAATTGTAAGATTAAAACCAGTTTTTCTAGCCCCGAGGTGCCGAAGGCACGGGCTAAAAAACTAAAACATCTTAAAATTCCTTTATGGCTTATATCTATGACCCAATCGTTCCAAAAATTTGAAGCAGCAAGACTGGTTGGGCACATTTAGTGGAAATTGGACCAAAATATCTACGGGAAACATTTTGAACTCACCATGATTTTAAGCTATTTTTTGGATGAAAATTTCCATAAGTATATGTTATTTATATTTTCTAGAATAAAGAATATAAAACCAGAAGAGAGTGCGCGCGAGAGAAAAATATGGAGAAGAATTTTAGATTTAGTCACTGTACCTTTTAAGGAAACTTTTTGTAATTTAATGGCCAATGAAACCAGTTTTTCTTACATTTTCAAATGCTTTTAAAATGCTTTTTTTTATGGTTTATATGATCTAAGGACCTCTATAACAATATGGTCTATGTTTCTGTAAAAATTTGAATGAAAGTATTATACAATATTCTTGTTTAAAGATTAGTTTCTTTCTGTAGTTTAGCCTCATGTTTGTTTTGGTAATAAGGTAAATAAAAAAGTTTGAATCTGCTTTAAAGTAGCTGCACTACTAATTTTTATTTGTTGCATGATTCCTTGTTAAAATTAAAAAAAAACAGTGTTCGAAAATTACAACAGGGACATTGTTTCAAAATTTCTTTTATTTTTCAAGAGTTTTGATTAAATGTTAGAGTATTTTATGTACCAATATGTTGGGTGGTGTAGGAAACCTATAACAGAATCTATATTTTAAGAAGTAACATCTGGTTTACAATTCTTAAGTAGGATTTGTTCCAAGGCAAGTTTTAGTCTATTTCAATGATATAGGTATGAGTACTAAGTAGGGCAACAACCTGTTTGTTTCTTTTTCATTCTAGATTAAGCCACTAGTTATATAAAAGTTATTAGAAAAGAGAGGGAAATAGAAGAATGGTTATCCTTCTATTGGCTGGGTGTTTCATACTTCAGGTTTTAAACTTTTACAATATAGATACTCTCCAAGCTATGTCTGTCTATTGGTGAAAGATTTTTTTTATGAGGGCGGGTTGGTTGGTTGGTTAAACCTTTATTCCTCCACTTGAAATAATCAAACGACATTGTTACAGGATAAATACTAGATTGTTTAGTTGTAAAGAAAGATGAATAAAATCTAAATTTAAAATGATTAATGTATGGTTATGTTTATGATACTCAAAATAAATTTTAAACAAAATTAATATTTTTTAGGAGGTTCCTTTGCCAATTGAAGATAGCCTTTTCCCACTTTATGTTAGGTAAGTATTTTCAAATCTAAATAATTTTTTTAAAATTTCTTTTTCGTGGACAATTTACATAGATCTGTGCTTTCAGAACTTCTCAGCACAGCTTTGATCACTAAATTATTCAACTTTGCACTATAGATTGTTTCTTTTTTTTCTAAATCATATGTTATTATAAAGCTATGTTTGACGGATATGTATATTTGCAAATTATAGTTTAGAGTGGAAGTTTTTATCAATTTTAAATATTATATCTTTATTAACCCTTAACAGTCGGGCCCCTTGCCGCACCTTAATCGGTCGGGGAGGGGGGGGGGGCGTTCAACGCTCCCCCCCTATTGTCTCGGTTCCTATTAGAGCTAGAGGGCAAAATTTTTTTGTGCAAGTCCCCTGTTATATAAGTGATAATGAATTTCCGACTTTAAGTAAGTCAAAGTAAATTTTTGCTTCCTTTACCCTTTTATTTAACAACCTTTGTTTTTAGATCCTTTTTTACTTAAAATTTTCAAACGGCTGTAATTTTCTTATTTTTGAAGCTAGAAGAAATTTTTTTGCAGAAAATGTTTATCTTTGTGTAAATTTTATATTAGAAATATCAAAAAATATATTTCAGCGGCCACAGCTGTACTTGGTTAAAGGTAGTTATTTGTATGGAATATTGATATATTATTGCACTTTAGACTCAATCTATTATTTACTTTTACATTTTATGTTATTTTTAGAGAGCTATATGGCTGGAATATGGACACAGTGATGTATTTTAGAGTCGTCCTATTTGCATTCTATACGCTTAGTCAAGTTATAACATTTCCATTGCTAGTCAAGGTATAATAAACAGCCATTTTTAAAGTGCAGCTGTAAATATAACTGTGTTATGGGGTTTCCTCAATGATAATTACAAAATTATTATCAAACAATTATGTTGACTACAATTCAAAAGTTCTTCTTTAATAAATGCCTGAGTGTTTGATTGTTCTTTAACATGAAAAATTATAAGACTTAATTCAGTTTTGTTAGACCTAAGGGGCCGAAGGCCCAGTAATAACCAAACTACTATTACTTTTATGACTTTTTTTGTTTGAAATTGTCTGTAAAACGATGCTAAAAATGACTTTTCAGTAACGCTGAAAACAGGTTTTAATCCATCGTAATTAATCTGTTTCGAAGCCAAACTGAAAAAAAGATTTTCAACTCATAAGATTTGCAAAAAAAATCTCTAAACCTCTCAATAAATTAATTCTAAAAATCACGAAATCTTACGCATTATATTTTTTATTTTGATAATTCAGGTATTGAAAGTTCCAATAATGTTGGTAGGGTGTTTGAGCTCTATAAACAGATGTATTTATTACCTTATTTTGGGATACAAACAACAGGTTAGCTTAATAAAATATCATTTGAGAACATAGACAATTATATACATTGAATTACAAATTACAAATAGACCAATATAATAGATATAGAATATACAATATACATGGATCAATTTAGGTTATCACTTATTGGTCTGTTCGTTCATCCAGTAGGGGGAGAGGAGATGGGGTAAAAGGATTGGATAGGGGGGGGGGGTTGATCGTTATTTTAGCCAGTTTCAAGTTTTACTTTATCAGAGTACATGCTAATCATGTGTAATATCTAAGTTATAATATATCAATTGATAGCTCATCAAATTATAAGCAATTTTTTCGAGTCTTAGAATTTTTAATCTGTCAAAAAATAAGGAGAATAAAGCTAACATGGTACATGTATGTAAATTTAAATAATAGAGTATATTCTAAGTTTTAAAAAAAGAATATGACTAAAGTATGGCCACCTGGTATAAATCTAAAATATGAATTTAGGAAGAATGGGTGTTTGGTAGCGCCGCTTGTAATATTATTTCAGGAGCACAGGTATAAGTCATTAAATCCATCTTACCATATTCTATTAGCTTAGTACAGATTCAATTTTTATAAAAAAAATGCTAAAACTTATGCATTTTGTTGAAAATCACAATTATCATTAAATAAATTTACGACTACCACTCGATCATTTTAAAAAGTTATATTATTGAGTAGGAAACATGAAAAAAAAGGGGACAATGAAATTTTTCAACAACCCCACAAGATTCACAACTAAATTTTATAAAAGATTTAGGTAGTCTATATAGTTTTGAGAAGAATTATCAATTTTAAGAAAAATTCTACTTTAGGCAGTAATCAACAGGTCATCCATGTCTCAAAGTCTGCCACAGGATGAAATAGGAGCCATGTTTGCTGGCATGGAGGTTATGATAGCAGCTACACCTACAGTTCTTGTTCCATTAGGTATACATAGATAGATAGAATAGGGGCCATATTTGCTTTGCTATGGAGGTTATGATAGCAGCTATTAAAGCTACAGATAGATGGATTTATATATGTTAAAAACATAATGTAATTTATAAAGTAAAGTTTACTTATAATACACTATGAATTTCAATTTTCGGAGCCGACTGGCTCTCGGAGCCGGCTCCTCAATTCATGTTGTTATATTTAAAGAGGGGTAAATATACAAGCGTCTGGATAATTAGGTGGATAGATAAAAAGGTGAATAGACAGTATGATAGATAATATGACCATTGTATAAAAAATGTTATTTTTTTTAGGAAGTTATATTTTTAATGCAACCTTATCGTACCAACCTGGAACCTGGACTCTTCTACAAATAGGAAATTATTAGAAACAAAATCTTATATAAAATACTTACAAGTAGCTAATGATTTAAACAATATTTTTTTTTAAATTTGATTGTATTTCATGATATTAATATTCATATGTCTAACTGAAACAACAGCTAAGGAGCGGTTCAGATGTCAATTTGCTAGATATCTATTACACCATACGATACATTGTGCCCACTGCAAAAGATGCGACGAATGTAATCAAGATTATATTGTCAAGATGAAGGTACATTTTTTATATTTGTAATAATTCAAAAATATTCAGGATTGCTGCTGTTTCAATATCCCTTATACCTAGCTTTATATTTTGTCTATTAAACATAAATTGTGGTTTAAATTGTTAAAAATATAAATAAAAAGTAAATTGGTTACAAACCACTTTTTACCTTATTGGTCCTTACAATTTTCCCTCCACTTATTTCGAACTGGTGCTTTTACACAAAGTACTTGTTAAGCACTGATACCAACCCCCTTTATTCTTGATGTAAATTGTATATATGTGGAGGGGGATGTTTGTTTTTGCTTTTCTTAGACCCAGATGTACCTTAAACCTCCAGGGCTACTCCAATATCACCTAAATCAAAAACAATTTTTTGATTTATTTGTAAAGGGGGCTATAAGTGTTCAATAAGGTAAGAAGCGCCTTTGAACTTTGAATAACTTGTATCTAGCTCCTTCTTAAACTCTAAAGAGAAAAGATATAAAAGTATATCAAAAAGGCTTTAAATTTGATCGAACTGAAAAAATTATCAAAAGCATGAATCCAAGAATCTTTTAAAATGATTTTATTTGTGACAAGTGAAACTGAGTTTGGACGTTGTAATCTTAGTTTGTTGGTAAGTAATTAAACTAATTAAACCCCTCACAACATACTTGTTAAATTAATTTAACTAATTCTGGACACACAGACATATGGATACACAAATAGATGAACAGATAGATAGATGCCTAATCAGAAATGTATATGTATATATTATTTAGACCGATCAATACAGCTGGATAAAAACAGGTATAAATATAGACAGACTAATAAAAGATATATAGACAGATAAATAGTAAGATTCATTGACATAAAGATAGATAAAAAATAGACTTATAAATAGACAGATATAATAATTAAATTTAAAAATCAATAATTAAAAAGTTTTGACAACTTTACATTAGTTTTTATGAAGGAAGATTTTTTACAGACTTTTCTCAGAGGGAGAGAGAGAGAGAGATTATTTTTATTAAAACTATGATTTAATAAAAGCAAGCTCTAGTTTTTATGTGTCTTTTTCGTCTTCTAACATTAAAATTTTAGTTTAACTAACTTAGTTATCTAGATGCTAATTTCTTATGGATGGTCATCATCATTATAAAAGTTTTCAACTAGAAACCTATGGGACCGGGTTGCCATAAGATAAAGAAATAAAATGACACTGTTACTAACCTCTTAATGATGTAATACAAGCAATATAGTTTAGCAGAGTATGTATATAGTTAATATATGTTGTAAGATTTATGCTAATCTATCTTCTCAACTTCCCAACTTGGAGACCAAATAATTTGCTTTTAATTAGCAGGGTGTTCAAGCAAAATTAATCCTCTACAAAATAACTTCTATTTTTACTTGTAAGTCGCTGGATGCTGGGGTTTAATTTTAAAACTTTAGGTCACATACTTTGGGGGAAATGAATAGCTTAAATACTGCCCTAGACCAATGCAAAGCTTGCCTATATTATAATAGACAAATATTTTAGGCTGTTTTTGAGATATTACTTGATATACAATATACATACATATCACTTGCTTTAGTTAATTCTTATATTTTCTTTAATGCAAGAGAGAGATAAGCTAATCAAGATTATAGAATGGTCAAAATAGATTTGGCTAATATTGATTAACAACAGTTAAATTCCTTCCCACTAATGGGATCTTCTCCCATTTCTTTCCCTTGGGAGAAACCTCTCCCCCCCCCCCTACCCTCATCATTCTATTTCTCTTCTGTAACTTCTTGCCTCTCTAGAATATATCTTCACTAATCCTTAATTAAATTCTTCCCATACAGGGCAAATTATACATCACAATCAAAAGCTTTTGCCAAGTCTAAAAATATTTAAAGTTTTAGAAGGGCAGAAAATGAGAACGAAAATTCGCGGGCTTTTCTTGTTGAATGTCGTCGTTTATATTTATCCCTGTCATCCCACTAAATCCAATATTGAGATGAGAAATTAGGCATATTAGAGAGGATAGAGAAAGAGATAGCATGATAGAGAGACATAAAGAGAGATGAAAAGTGGACACCCCCCCTCCTCCCTCCAAATATGGTTTGCTCTGTTTTAACTTAATCTGGCGCCTTTACACATTACTAATTGGTATCATTCTGCTGGGTTTCTTTTCATTTTACCAAAAACTCTAGCATTTCACATACTTTAATTAACAGAGCTGCGATAAGAAGCTAAATATTTTATTATGAACAAGGACATTTATGCTGTAAAAGTAAAGTATAGTTAGTCAATAGTTTCAAATTGTTTTGTCAAATGAATTTTTTTTAAATATAGAACTTACGCTTTTGGCAAGTGATGTGTCATTCTTAAAATATATGTCTTAATTAGACGGAGTGATAGACAGACAGACCTTATTTCACATTTTAACTTCACAGCTACAAAGTGGCCCCACGTTATAGGATTATATTAATTCGGTAGGGATATTGTGGTCAGCTTATGTACTTGTACTAATTCCTAATTATAGATTATTTAGTATTGACTTATTGTATAACTAGCGGCTACGCTCTATAGGCCCCTAAGGCACTCGAGAAAATAGGGGAGAGGGGGCAAGTTGACCCCATACTTTCAATTTTAGTTTTAGAAAGAAAAGAAAAAAAATTTCATTTGTGGGGGAGGGGATATTTTTACAGGAGCGATTTTTCTTGGGAAGATGGAGGTACCCTCTTCCAAAATAGTTTTAAAAATATTTGGACTAATCTAAATCTTCAGTATAAATGAGAACCATATCAGTCAAATGATTACTTTCATATATAGAATAATGGATTTGGCCCTTGAATCTAGTTTTGATTTTAATATGAATGAAATTTGTTGGTTATTTTTCTAGGAGCCATTTCTCTAGGGGTAGTTGACTTAACTTATCTCAAAATAACTATAATTACATGCACAATAATCACAACTAAGCTTTCCTAAATATTTTAAAGCGATTGGTGCAGATAGATACCTATCTAACTACGCCAGCATCTATTTGATTAATATTAGTACCATAGGTATCTTACATATATCTATATAAACTTTGTTATCAATATTAGCAATATCTCATACTTTAGATATTAAACTAAATATGATCAGCTATCCTTAGTATGTATATAGTTTAAGATAGGAAAACGATACAATATTGTAAATTAATGGATTTGTTATTACTTGGATCGTACACCAGATTTTCATGTTCTATAATTAATTGAAATCTGTAGAGTGCTAAAATAACGATATTACCCAGCCCCCCTGCTGGATTAACGGCCAAACCAATAAATGCGAGGAGAAATAGCAACCTAAATTGACGACAATTTTCCCCCTGCCATAATATCCACGTATTTTTACATCCATTGGTAAATTCAAAGTATAGAGAACAAGTAAATTAGTGATCAAAGACATCGGAATTAATAAACTAATTTAGTAATTATTGAGTTCTGTGAAGGTTATCATGCATGGCCTTAAGACATTAATCTTTGAATTACACAAGGGTTGTTTACTATTTTAATATTTGTAGACTTGTTGGTGATTAATTATTAACATTATTAATTATTATGAAAGTTTAATTATATATTTGTGTGTCTATCTGTCTGTTTGTACCGAAGGATCTCTCTAAACGCTGAACTGATACGGTTCTCCTTTATAGAGTAGCTTCTCATAGGTACTACCACCACCCTCATAAAAAAGTCATTTTCATATGTTTTTGGTAAACAGCTGATCTTAACATACATTTAAAAGAAAACATTTTACGTCATGCTAGATGCCTCTAGGGGCGAATCCGATAATATACAAATATGTTAAATTTAAATAGCAAGAGCTGGTCAAATAAACTGATTTAGAGCAGTAATGGAAAATGAGTTAAAGAGTGTCTTGTTCAAATATAGCGAATAAAGGGGAACTATGTTATTAAGTTTGCTAAATACTAACTTTACATGTTTTGGTATGGTCAGTAGGCTGAATTCTATAATTTAATATTAGATAACTTTACCAATATAAATAGATGTCTTAAATTATAATATCATTAAGTTTAAACAATACAAGGACTATTAGGTTCTTTAGTAGCGCAATGGCACAATATTTAAAATAAAAAAGAACAATAAACGATAATACAATATAAACAGAAAGTCTTTATGATATATAAAATGCAGCTTATGCAATTTTGGTGAAGATAGCCAATAAGCATCTACTCTATAATTAATATTTGTCCTTCTCACCTTCTGTAAGACTGTAAAGAATGTTAGTGATAGTAGTAAGGTTCTTTTGTTTGTAACTAAAATACTGGTAGGAATTGAATGTACATTCAAATGTTTAAATTCTGTAGAATATTTGGACAACACAATTAATCTCAAGGTTTGATACATTAAACCAAGGAATGGAATAAGGCATTAACAAAACTTTGGGGACTAGTATGTTTACAGTCCAATGACCCCTCCCTCCCTAAACCAATAGTTAATATTAAAGCCATTATGGACCAGCTAAAAATCAAATTTATAATTGATATTTTTATCATATGAAACAAGGTTATCTAATGTCCTTACTATATTATTACAGTTCTAATTATGGGTAAAATTGACCTGGATTCATTTATAACTGTAAATTATAATGGTACCGAAAGATATATAATTCGTTGAAACATACACTTTGGGTACTCTTATTAATTGCTCTTTTCGTTAATTTAAACATGTTAGACTTGTCCTATTAATGTTAAACTTGTCATGGTGAATCCTATAGTAGATAGGTACGATTTGGAAAGTGTAGCAACTCTAAAATCATTACAAGAAGATACAATGTCATATTCGAAACAACTCTACAATCAATTCAAGTCCTTTACTTGAATTTTTTAGGCTTCTACGTTATATTCTAATCATTCAGTTCTGACACTATAAAAGTGTTGATGCTCGTTTGTCCTACCGTTTCAGCGTTTCGCTTTTGTGGATGTTGTCATCATTGTTATATTGATAATAATTTATCTACATAAGGGGTAAAAGTGTTTTAAATATTAGGGGATGTGAGTACAGAAATTTATCGCTCATCATTGTCTATTCAATGGTATTATCATTACTTAATTGGTTTTACACTAGTTTCTCATATACTCAAATAAAGTAATACTTTAGCGGGCTAAAATAACGATCCTTCCTCCCCCTCCTTTACCCCCTCCTTTACCCCATCCCCTCCTACTTTGATGAACAAACTGACCAATAAATGGCAGGAGAAATAGCTACAAAATTTGACTACAATTTTTCCCCTATTATAAAATCCACATATATATATTCTACATCCATTGTCTTATCCCTTATAATCTCTATATAATAGATACTTGATAGTTACATATTCAGAGAGATAAACTTATAGAATAAAGTTCTTCATATAGATTAGGGAATTCAGTCAGGAATAAAGGATTAATGATAATACTGAATTTATAGATACAATGTAATCGTTCTATCTATATAAAGCTTAAATTTTTTTTGAATAAAGAAGAACGACGCTTTGCTACGATAGTCGGACGTCGCAGAATCGACTCCGTTGTGTCTGATTTAGTTTAAAAATATGTTTATGTTTTCACATATTCTTTTTATGACAAGGCTAAAAAATTTCGCCCCCTTCCCCTCGGAAAAGTAATTATTTGAACGCCTCCCGAAATAGGACGAACAGTCTGCTAGGAAAGCATCAACCAGAGAGGGCAGCAAAGACAGACTTTTGATTCATATTCATTTTATAGTCAAGATGAATTTTGTGGATTATGTCTTTCTTTATATGTTTTGTTCATTAACCAACTTCTCCCTAATCCCTGGTTTAGAAAAGGGCAAATGGGGTTGGGTTAGGCAAGCATGGGTTGGGGATAGGCTAGCATGGGCAAGGGTTAAGTTTGAGTGTGAGAAGCATCAATATTGTTTTCCAATATCAATTACAAATGGATGGGAGGAGGAGGTTGATAGATAGATAACTGGAAAAGGACGCTCACGTCCAACAGTTGCTAGGCCTATACTTATAATCTATAATTCAAAGTAGCCTATTGCCTGTCTGTCTAAAGCTCAAAATCTCGGTAACCGCTGAACCAATCGGGATCTGCTCTTCAGGGGATAAACCTACTGGTCCTGTGGCGGTTTTAAGCTATCTTTTTAAGGGGGGGGGGGAGAACCACCCCTCTTAATTTCCTAGAGATAAATTGATCAAACCCAGTTCATTACCACTTGGGGCAAAGCCCCTAGAGGCTACAGACGAGAATAAAGGTCTTTTTAGTATGGCTTCCAAACCGCTGGATAATAACTGATTCTGAGCCATACTGTAAAATTATGTATCGTATCGTTTTAATAACAATTTTTCTATGTACATTATTTTTCTATGTCTATAATACGATACGATCAATATCTATATTATATTAATAAAGTATTCCTAAGAAGAAAATTATTATTATAATCCCCAGGTGGTCCTTTGTATACGTGGATCCTTTTTTTAGTATACATTTTTGTTTACAATAGTATACATGGCCTTACTCTAAAATTGTATCAATTTTGTTATACTATAGTATAGAAAATTTGTGGGATCTACGATAGTATACCATCGTTATGCAAGAATTCTTACGAGGGTACGAGAAATTTTGTTAGTACGAGAGACATATATTATATACTAAAACCATTTTTCGGCCGTGATTCTGTAGGTTAGAAAATTAGTATGAGTCATTAAAAATTAATACAAATTAAAATTAGTACGAGAAGCAAAAAATGTATACTACAAATTTTAAAAAATTTCCCAGGTAATACATAGTAAAAGTAGAATTTTTTTTGTATTATGAAAATCATACAAAAGTACAAATGTGGTTCTTTAAGGGTTAGAAAACTTATATTTTCTCAAAAAAATATCATAGAGTTAAGGGAGATA
>LS053218.1:1173-11806 GCA_900241095.1 Acartia tonsa | reverse complement strand
AAAAGTACATTAAATTGTTGTCTTATGAAAAAATAATAAATCTCAAAATAATTCATAATTAAGTATAGCAAACTACTTTTGCCGCCTGCTATAATTTAAAGTTTGCTATGTAAGGTTGTTGATACACATGTTTAATATCTTAATTGTTATATTTAATTTTGAATGGCTTATTTTCATAACTAGAATTGGATAGATTTAAATCTATCTTTGAACAGCCCATGTTGAATAATTTTTTTAACCATAATTTCAGAAAAATGCATCCCGACACAGGGCAAGAGTATAAAAGAAAGTTGAGCCGGAGAACCAGAAGTATTGAAGTTGATATTGATGTTACCACGGCTCTTCTCATGGCAAATTATAATAACATCAACATTGAGAATGAAAAGGAGAAGCTTTTGAATGACTTTGAGGTTAAAGAGACAAAAGAATTCAGAAAAAGTTTTATTTTTGAAACATTAAATAGGCGGACTTGTTATAGACGAGAATCTGGTGAAGAGACAGTGTTGTATGTTAATAAAGAGAATGGTGCTTCACTTATGGATACACTTGTTCATAATGATAAATTAGGTTTGGCTGATAAAATAAGTTTGATCTCTTGATTACCCTTAAATAGTTAGAGGGAGAATAACTCACATCCGAGGAGATCACTGATAACCTTATTTATATTTTTTCAAATTCAAATCCTCTGCCAGTGTAGGTAATTGTTTTACTCGGCCTATTCCTAATGTCCTAAATCTTTTTTAACTTAACCTAACTAACCTTTAACCTACCCTAAAAAGTGTGTAACCTTATTTATTTTTAATATCTAATATTATCAGCTACTTAGGAACTCATTTAAATTATTCATCCAGTCCAACAGAACCACAAAAATCAAGTCCGTCAGAAATGGCTGATCGACCAACTCAGCTTGATCTGGTGGTCATCAGCACACCTGATCCAGGTATTTGTTTACCTGGATCTAGCCAGGATCCAAACAGCCCCCTCCATGGTGAGGAAAACCCGTGTAACTCTGAAGAATCTCCCAGCCTTGCCAAAGATATAACTGAATGCACAGAGATCCCGATATCTGCCAGCACTTGCAAAGAAAATGATGATATTCTAGCTCATATAAACAAAACACCAATTGGAAAAGAACTTGAGACTGAAGATATTCTTAAAGAAAGTAATATTGTTCAAATAAGCACTCCTGTGAAATCATCTAATCCGGATGAAAAAAGTAATGGTAAAGAGAATGGCTTTTATAATTATTCCAGACGAAATCCATCAAATGTTCCCCTTACAGAACTTCAAGACTATGGTCTTCATGAATATTTCAGGTATTTTAAAATTTTAACAAATATTTTAAGGCAAGCTGCAATTGACAAAAATTTAAGCATGAAAAAAATGTTGTAAAGCCTATGAGAAAAATAATTATCAAAAAATAGCAGATGATCTTAAAATATATTTTCCAATATATTTATATTATAATCCTTGTAATTTAATCATTCACTATTTCCGATTTTTTAAAGCTTTTATCTTCTATTTAAAATATTGAGTGTCCTATGAAGTTAAAATAAGTTTCTAACTACACCTACACATATGTCTATATTAAAGTAAAGATCTTTAATATCAAAGTTTAGGAATAAACTTGAAACCCCTAATCCAAAATAATATGTATATATATTGTCTTTTAAAAATACAAGAGCCAGGCTTTTACAACGTCTGGAGCTAGTTCCGATAGATTAACTACTTTTAGTATTACACTCACTTAAAATTAATTAAGAAGACAAAACATTTTACGAATTAAAAGAAATGAAGTGTCAAATTTTAATATGAAATGAAGTTCAAATGCAAAAAAAATTGAAGATAATGCTACTAATACTAAAAAAAAACATTATAAAGACAAGAATAAACTTATAAAGTTACTTAATTCTTCATATATGTAAATGCATAATTTGACATAAAATGTCATCTTATTTAGAAACTAATCTGTCAAAATATCTTAAAAACTAAATTTACAACCTAACTCTGTCTGTCCGTCTCTGATAGGAGCTCTTGATATATCAAGTACGTATCAATAAGAATCGTTATAACATATAAAAGAAAAAGAAATTTTATTTCCCTCCTGCCCCAAAATTATTAATTGCAACTTTATTTTTTCCTCTATTATGTACTCTAATAATCTGTATGACAAATCCATTAACTTTATTCTCCATCCCTAGTCTTGTGATAGCTAAACTCTTTTTGCTTTTTCGTGCTTGTTTTTTACTAAAATATTCTCAATATCCTATAAACAAATATTGTTGGTTAATTACTGCTGTGCTACTTATGGACACAATTTTTCATGTTAATATTAGAATATCACTTACACACAAATAAAACTATTTACATACAAGTTGCATGAGTAGACCAATCATGCCAGCCGAGAATTATTTAATGAGGGGCCATGAAGTTTCTTATTCTGTTAGAATCATTAATATGTACTATAACAAGAAAGATACTGTCCAAAAAGTGCAGCTTGATAAATTAGGCTGAAAATTTTGTTGATCGTTTCAAAAAAGCTTAGTAAAATTTGACTGTAAACTACTCTATTAATCAGAGTTGCTATATTTTCTGTATTAAAAGGAATCTTCATGCAAAGTTTGAAATTCATAGGAATTTAGCACAAAATTAAGAACATAGCTATATACGTTATGCCGCAGGAAGGACAGACCCCATTCTGAATGCAAATAAGCTTCACGTTAAATAATAATGATGATGGGGAAATTATGCTCTATACTTAATTCTTATCGTACTACACAACTTTTCTGTGTATAACAACCTAGTAAGAATCACACTTTTACCTCCATGTAGTTTACAAACATTGAATTAGGAAAAATAAATCTAATGTATAACATGGACGATAACATTTTATAAAGCATAGCTTTTTACTTTCCTTATATAAATTGTGTTGAACATGACTTGTGTGATTTAAAGGATTAACTATACATCTGTATCTTTATTTTATGGTTTTTGTCTATTTTCTAATTCTTAATCTAAGTAACGTAGCTATTTTCTCAACAGAGTCTGTACGTATGTATGTCATTACGCTTTAAATGATTATGGAAATTGACAAAACTTGTTTAATCAATGGTATATATATTCAATAGTTTAAAGGAATTTATGATAATTGTAAAATATTCAATGACTTAAACATCGCTAAAACCAGAAAAAATTCTTTATCTTAAAAATAAAACATTGACTGTGTAAAATATTCTGTCTATAATCTTTTAATGCAGCGCTACTTATGGACATAATAAGCCTTGTTTTACAATTGAGATTATCTCTTATAACGATCAAATAATGTAATTATGTTGATGTATAAAAGTTTATTAGTTTTCTGGGAAAACAATTAGAAGCTTATTCTTTATTTACATACGTTTGTTCGTATGCCATCACTTCCCCTAATATATTTTCCAATCTATATAAACATCAAAACCGCATAAAATAACTACAGAATTTTTACTGCAATCATGTAATGTTTGTTTTTTGAATATGAAACACTCATGAATAAAACTTTATAAAACAAAGAAACGCCACGTTTGGTTCATCGAGTAAAAACTAAAACCACTTTATTTATTCATATTTGTACGAATGAATATTTAATCTGGAAAGTGTGTACTTTTGGAATAATATTCTTTTTAATTTTTAGATTTTGTGAAAAGGTGAAAGGATCAGCTTATTATAAAGGTCTTCAGGTAAACTGTTTGCTTGTTAATAATTCTATTTATTTCAATTAAGAAATAAATAAAACGCTAGTTTTCATTGCATTTGAATCTAAAAATATTTGTATCCATTTTTTTCCTGTTCAATGATAATAAAAGCTATATCTACATATATTCGATGAAATTCTAGTTTTTTCAAAATGTAGTTATTCTAAAAACATAAAGAAATTAGTCAAGCACACCAACTAATTATGTCTGTGTGTTGATATACACTTTTTAATGACAATTGTTGAAATGAAAGAAAACTATTTAGGTTATACTCGACGTTGGTGGAGATAGGTTCCTCGCCCGCAGGGTTCAACTAGAAAAATTTCCTTCCACCCGTCTAGGGAAACTAATGAGGGCAGAAAATTTGCGAGAAATCCACATGTACTGTGATGAATTTGTACCAGGTAACTAAATAAAAAAAAATTCTCTCGTGATAGTAAGGGGAGATAACAAGGTAGAAGGCCCCGTAGATAAGCCATAACATGTCAGTGTCACCAGTACTGAAAACCCAGCTAAACCACCTCGTTGACTGGGTAAAGGAAGGCATCCATCCAAAGCCATTTCAATCTCTGAAGTGCCTTCAGTTGCAACCGTTTTAGAAGGTGCCCTTACTCGCTCCGCTTAAGGTAGAAGCTGCACTCGTGGTCACCTTCTAAAACGGGTGACTGAAGGCTTGCTTCAGAGATTGAAAGCTAGATGGATGGATAATAACGTGTCCGTGTCCCCCCTATACACGTCGCTTCGCTCCGGTTAAAGACACTTACGGTATGGGACCCAAGCCAGCGCACACAAGGTCTGTGTCTCGCTATCGCTCGAAACAGACACCTCACTGCGTTCGGGTTTCAAGACACTTACGGTATGGGACCCAAGCTGCCACCTCGTTGACGGGTTAAGGAGAGAATCCCCTATTTTATCTGTGAACCATCATACGCCCCCTACAAATGAAATAATTTGTGTCCCCCATGTGCAGTTTGGTTAGTTTAGTTAGATATCTATCGTCTAGGCTGCTTGCAGAGACTAAAATAATGTTTTCAAGAAAAAACAAGGTATACTGGTGCAATAAAAATAGTTCAATTGATTATTTTTGTGAAAAAAAAGTTATTTTTATTCACACAGAAATATGTTTCTTGTAGCATAAAAAGTTTATTTGCTTTTTCATAATTAACATAATGTTAATGAGCAATACCTAAAGCAAAAGATTCTGTAAAGAATTACTGATAGAATTGCGTTATAAGTTATTTAATCGGTAAGAATTTTAAAAAATATTAATAATCTTACGGACAGACACTAATATACAGTATCTTGGCTCACAAATTTGGTTGTGTAATATATAAAAAATATTCTAAAACAAATGTAAAAAGTTGTATAACAGGACATTTATTTTGAGAAAAAATAGCTATAAAAAAATTATACATGAGTTTTATTTCATAAATTCATAATAAATCAAAACAAAAGTTATGATATGTGGTAGACTATCACACAATTTAGTTAAATATCACTATGATGTATAAGCTATTGTGTATTTTTGCAAATATGAAACGCTTGCGGATATGACACACGTGATAAACGATGACAGCGTCACTAAAGTTATCTTCAAATTTGAAGGAAAAAAAAGATTTTGAGAATTCATGCTATTAAGGCCTTGGTGTTAGATAGATTATGTAGCTGTTAGTGTGAGGGTCAATCCGAAAGGAAATATATATTTTGAAAAGGTGCATGGGGGGGGGGGTGTTATCTCCGTTCCTCTCAATGTTAGCCAAAACATGCTAATAAACCAAATTGGCCGAGACAGCCTCAGGCAGTATAAGGCCACAAAAATAGAAATACAGACAACCTACCTTATTGTTTATCAGAAAAATACATGTAAAACATGCCAATAAATCATTAAAATTTGGGATTTTTTTTATCAATTTATGCAGAAAATTTATGAGCAATGCCTTGTATGGTTATAATCTTTATGCTTCAGTGAATTCTTTGCTTTGTTTAAGGATGTTTTTGAAAATTGGCAAAATCACTTATTATTCAGTAACTGACCCCCTCCCCCTCTTGAAAACGTGTTTTAAGCCCCTGTAGAAATCTCTGAAATATATTTTGTAATATTTTTCAGTATCGCCTCTAATAGTGTTAATTTGATAAAAGTATAAGAGATTATTTATCTAAATTTAATTTTAGGAAGCACGCCAGAATTTTTCTTTGATCGAAATCCCAACAATTTCCGAGCTATCCTAGACTTATACAGGAATAGAATAAAATTATGCAAAATTAAACATTTTCTACAATGAAAATTATTGTAGATATAACAATGATGTATCTATATATCTGAGCCAAAACAGGATTCATTTTTTAAAAATGTGGTAATAATAGCTATTTTACCATGTATATAGAAAAAAAAGTTTTTGAAATTTTTAAGCATTTTAGTTCTGTAATTTTTTTACTTTAAATATCCGTATCATTTGAAATCATTTATTGAAAATGTAGTCATTATTTTATCAGAAAAAGGTTCATGTAGGCAAACCAGCTGTAACTACATACCTATTTTTATTATCTCATCAGCTTAATTTTAAATAAAGCCAACCAAATTTCTAATCACAACTAAGGGAAGACCTCTAGGGGTGAAGCCGCTAAATTCTTTAAATAGTATATTGAACATAATCGTCCGTTCTTTATTTAAAAGGTTAATCTGTATTTTAGATATGAATCAAGCAAATTAGCTTAAACTTTAAAAACAAAGTTCAAAGAAAGTTTAAATGCCTATTTTATTTCTAAGCGGAATAGAATTTTATATTTCGAATTTAACTGACTAAAATTGTACTATTGATAATATTATTAAAATTGATTTTAAACTTTCATAGTTTTATTTTGTTTTCATAAAATTACATTAAGAAGAATAACCAAAACTTTTATTTTTCTGTAAATTTTTTTGTACCAAACCTTTATATGCAAAATATGCTTTATTTCATACTTATTGTTTTGCTTTAAAGAAAGAATAAATTTAAAGTAGAATACAACTTTTTACAAATTATGATGTTGAGATATGGATATTTGACCTTTAGGATTAGGTGAAAATAATAAATGTAAAGTAAGGATGAACGGATATTAAATAATTGATTTCTCTATAGGGATCTCAGAAAAAAAACATATACATACAAACACACACACTGTTTCAATACAAGATAACATTTTTTACACTGAGTAAAAACAAGGATGTCCAAGCTTTTTTATTTGGAGTGGGTAAAAAAATTAAAAATTTGGGGTTGCTCATTTGAGGGGAGTAATCAGCTTATAAATACTCTATTTCTCTTTCAATACTTATAAAGAACATGATTTTGAACAACGTGATCTTCTTTGTGCTTTTTAGACTTTACCAAAGCATTCGATACAATTAAGGATATTAGTTTATTTTGTTTATTTGTTAATCAAGATTAAAATAAATATGATTGACAACATCCATGAGTATTGAAGCACATAAATAAAGTCCCCGCTATAAAATTATATGAAAAAAAGACAGAAAATAAAATAAATAAATAAGATACTCAAGACTGAGTAAAAACGCTGGATAAAAATGCAGACGACTTTATTAAAAACCAACCAAGAAAATCAAATTTTCTTAAAATAGATCCTATGACCTATAGAGCATTACATACAGAAAAATAAGTTCTAGACTTTTTGCTCATTTTCAATAGAAATCTTCACCAAAAGCCTAATTCAGAGGTCATCTTTTTTTAAAAATTGGGTCGCTGCATCGCTTTCTCACCAAAATTGTTTTTGTGAAAAATCCTCCAAAATCACATTTAAAAAATCTTTAGAAATTCTAAAAATCATAGAAGGGTTATTACCATATTTTTTTTTATTTTTTAAGTTTTTTTTATGTGGTTTAGAGGATTTTTCACAAAAACACTTGTGGTGAGGCAGCGATAAAGCGACCCTAATTATTTTAACAATTCACCTCATTACCCATGTTATCTTTTTTTATTGATATTATGAATGTCTATATTTTGTAGAACCCATATTTTTATATGATAAATCTGTTTCCAAGTGTAAAAGTTTAAACCATACATTATCTGTACTCAAAACAAAACAAAAGTTTTTAATAATTGAATGATTATAATTATGATCAGGTTTTCTAATCAAAACTTTTTTATTTAGAACTAGTGCCTTTTTATTTTTTACTAGCGGCTTCACCCCTAGATTCAAAATTGAAATAGCTAAAAAAAACATTCCGGGGCCAAAGTAAACATTCCATAAAATAGAGAACTCAATTGCTCCAAGAGGTTAGACAGATCGTAATAGTCAGACGTGTGCTTTTTTCATGGACAACAACATATTATGATATTTCTAACCACACACCCTTTCTCAATGTTTATTTGTAAATCGTTACTGTAAATCGTAAAACGAGCGTCATCTTGGATGTTATAGGTTCGAATCTCAGCCGAAATTACTCCGTTTCTTAAAATTGTATTTACAACTGTTGAGGTTTGGATTTATTATATACAAATGTAATGTAGAGTAATGAAAACTACTAATAAAAGTGAATGAGTAAGAGGACATCAAAGACATTCAAATCATATTTCAATTGTTGAGTTGCTTCGCTCTAGAAAGTGTAAAGCACTCATTGATAAACTATACAAAAATAATAGTGCTGGGACTATTTGAAGGACAGGAGTGCAAATTAGATAATTCTGGTTATGAAGATTACTGTACATTCTTGTTATCATTTCAAATATTATTGGCTTTCGTGATGAATAGATTTAAGACTTAATCTGACTGTTTCAGACGTGAGTAAGCTATGTGTGCCTATGTGAGTCTTATAAAAAGATGGGAGATCCGTCAATTCTGTGGAACTTACAGAACTGAACTTGCCAATAATTATAATATACAGATATTTTATTATTGTTTATCAAAATTGTACTATAAGCCCGCATGGTTGTTATTATACCAAGTGAATCTCCTTTCCACAATGAAACCTAGTACACTCCCTTATTTAATGAACGAAATGTCCTTGTTTTATAGATAATTAAGGATTATTTTTCCCTCTTTCCTGATTATGTGCGCATCAATGTGCATCATTCCTCTTGGGGTTCTAAGAAAAGGCTTAGCCTAATGGACGCAGGATTGCATAGCTTTCCAGAAGGGATAAGCCAATGGCACAAATTTTGATCAGAATTTCTATTTTGAAAACCTGGCAAAGGCAGATTTTACATTTCCGATTAATAGTGGGAAGGAGTGGCTTAGGGCTTTTTATGATTTCTCGTCCATAGCTTGATCCTTGTATCCATGTTAGCTTACACAAACACACAATCACACACTGCAACTAATTAATCTGTGTAAATTCACCCAGGATAGAATGCACACACACACAGCCACACATAATTCAAGATCACAAGTTTTACAACGGAACACATTCATGAGAAGAGTAAACACCATATTTTGAGTCAACCCTTTGCTTAAAGCTTTTTTTAAAAGGAAATAAAGATGATTTAAATTACTGGTTTAGTATGAATATTTTCATAAAATAATTGATTTCCCATTTAAACACAAAACTGTGACATTTGGGTACAAAACATAGATATAAAACAATATTAAAAAGAAAGAAATTATATTAATCTTATTTTTAAAAAAAGAAGATTTCATTGTTGAACACAGTAGTAGTGTCTGACTGATTATGATGTAACAAAAAAAATAGCCAATGAGAGGCCACTATAAACAATACCATTGGTCAATAACGGCCTCTCATTGGCAAATTTTTTTTGTTACGTCATAATCAGTCAAACACTATTACTGTGTTCTTCATTGTTGCCCTGGACATTCAAGGTCAACAAAATAGTAATTATCCTATGATTTAAAATTTTCCTATCCAAGGACAAAATAAAATTTATGCAAAACTAACACACTATACACATTTTCTTTATTATTGGTTAAGGATCAGTTTTTATCTGGAATCTAATTCGAAGCCACAACTTTGAAAAAATCTTAATCTTAAATTTCACTATTGTTATTAATTATTCTTGATATGACAGGACAGGAATATTCCATATTGAGGACACAGGTTGTGCCCTGGTGCTGCAGAAGGACCTGGAGTACTGGTCCATAGACGAGCTGGCCATGGAGCCCTGCTGTGCTCTCAAGTATTATCCAGAGATAGAGGTGTGTCAAAGTGAGAAGGATGGTGATATTGCTAATAAACAGAAAGAACTTGAGTTGGCAGAGGAAGAAGATTTTGGATCCTCCAGGTAAAATTAAGGGTCAAGGTCACCTGGAACGTCCAAGCTTTTTATTTTGTGGGGGATAAAATGAGGGGTTTCAAAGATAGAGGCTAAACACCCCTTTGCCCTCACCCTTTGAAGAGTATGAGGGTTACTGAAGCAAATTCTTGCGTTTTTAGTGCATAATTGCACAGCTAAAGGTAATTCAGACAACTAATTTGCCCGTGTATCGGGCCAATTTATTCCCCTTACACTGACAAGAATGACACACATCTAACATAGCAGAATTAGGAACAATTTGAAAGTCTTTCTCTATGATACGAACCCATACCCTACCTGACATAAATATGGAATATGCCATAACTTAAGTTCTATGCTATATTGAATTTAAATAGTAAATACATCAAGTATACCAACTTTATCAAAGCACCCAAATGCAAAATCTTCCATCTATATTACAAAGTAGAACGATGTCTGTCTGTCTGTATGTCTGTCTGTCCGTTTGTTTGTTTGTTTGTAGCGAAGGATCTCGCTAACCGCTGAACCGATCGGGTTCTCCTTAACAGTGTTGCTTCTTATAGGTCCCGGAAAGGTTTATAACTATTTTCTTGGGGCGTGGGACACCCCCCCGGGGCGGGGGGGGGGGGGGGGGGGGGGGGGGGGGGGGGGGGGGGGGGGGGGGGGGGGGGGGGGGGGGGG
>LS053213.1:5469-16393 GCA_900241095.1 Acartia tonsa | reverse complement strand
AATTTGGGGTATTGGGTCTTCTTGTGGCAGTCTTTCAGCAGTTAAAGCGTGTTATTTCTTGCAGGCGTCCTTTAACATAATTCTTTCTAGATCATACATAAAGTCAATTTTGATATATTATATTCCTAGGAAAACTAAATAGTTTGATGATATGGCTTAACAATGATGGTGATAACAAAGAGGGATACAATGACATAGTGAGAATGCTTCTAGATCATGGAGCCAATGTCAATGACAAAAATAAATATGGTTAGAAGATTTATTTATTTGAAATTTTAACTCAATTTTCTTATATAACATAATTTAAATTAGTTTTGATCAATCAATATTTCAAAATCACCGACTTTGGCAAAACAAATGTTATTTATTTTCTGATATAAAATTTTTTATAGATATTGAAAGCAAAACTAAGTATAAATTTTACTTTTTACAGAAAATGTGATTTTTAGAGAAGCTTATAGTCAAAGAATAATTTAATTTTGCATAAAGGAAGTACCAGTCTTATGTTATCAGCATATAATGGACAATTTGAAGTTGTACAAGAGCTAATTAAATATGGAGCTGATATTAATACAAAAGACAATCAGGGTAAGATAATCAATATTTAATGCATTGCATATTTTGTTTATTATAGACCTTTGTCTTTTTGAATATTATATATATAAATATCTAGGAAGTACCAGTCTTATAGAAGCAGTAGGAGCTGGTAATGTTGAAATAGTAAAGGAATTATTAAAACATGGAGCTGATGTCAATGTTAAGGATAACTTAGGTTTGTTATATATATTTTAATCTCAATAATCTTATTTATACATATTCTCTTGAAAGATAAAATTCCTTACAAGATATTATTTAGTGCACATTCACTATCAATAATTTAAATAATGATGAATTACCATGAAGTAACCCAGGACACAAAGAATGTCTTTATTTTTCAAAACTTGAAGTATAGGGTCATGGGATGTGAAGTTCTTTCGCCTTTTTTATTTTTTTGATATCTGGATTGAGAACACTGTAAATGTATGTAAATTTAAGAGTTATACAAATTGTGTCAAGGATTAATAACTTGTTTTAAAATTTCACGTTTGCAATTTTTGTAACTAAGCCAGGGTCAAGAAAGGAGTTATTTTATGCATTCTCAGATATAATTTTTAAAAATTTCAGGAAAATCAAGTTTTATGCATACAGCTCACTTTTATATGGAATTAATTGAAGGATTTGGTGCTAAAGACACTGGTTAGTAAAACAAAATTTTTACTCCCACATAACAAACAAATTTACTCATTTATATATCAAATATGAAGTAAATAGAAAGATCTCTGAATTATGTATGAATGCATTTCATAAAAAATCTAAAGGTCATTGGCAGACAAGAATGGTTAATAATCTGCATATAAGTATAACAGACAAATAATTTAAGCCTAAATATTGTTTGATTTATTCATGGGTTTTATGTTTTAAATCTTAGAAATGTTTTTTATTGCTATATTTTTATTGTCAACTATATTGATGTTAAATAAAACATTCAGGTAATTTTTCCACTATTAACAAAAAACATTTATAATATTAAATCCAAGGGTAAATCAAATTGCAGCTTAACTCAAAGACTAGGTTTTTTTAATGTTTTCAAAAACATTGAGAAAGAAAATCCTCCAATGAAAACATCCAATAGTATTAATACTAATCTTTCTAGTGCTCCAAGTAAAATGATTCTTGTTCAAGGACTTCAATTGTACAAATGATTGGTTTAATTTGTTCTTTTTAATATCTTCATTGAATGATATAGAAAAGATTAAAACTGAAAATATACAAATACTAGATTGGGATGCTCACGCCAAGCGTGGGGATGCTAAACTGAGGAAAATGGTAGAAATTGCACAAATACTGATAGAACATGGAGCAGATGTCAATTCTTCAGATAATGATGGTTAGTCAAACTTTTTACTTGCTGATTATATTTCTTTTTATAGCTTAATTTTAATTTTTATTTATATTTGGTTAGAAATGTACTAATAGATTTATATTGCCTAAAATATCCATTCTAATACAATGTATATTGTTTCAAAATATTATTAAGCTTATAAATGTATAGTTATAGTTTTTCTTTTTATTATTTTAAGAAAAAGTTTTTTTTTGTTGTAGATGATACCATTTTGATTAAAGCCAGCTTTACCAATGATGCACTTATACCAATTCTTTTGTCAAGTGGAGCTAACATCAGTGCAAAGAATAACCATGGTATTTTAATATTCCATTGTAAACTTGGCTATAAATTTGGTAATAACAATTAGTTAGTTAGTGTTAAAGTTTTCCCTCCTTCCCAACACTTTTTTCATCAGTAGTTACTATGATTATAAGCTTCAGACAGATTATTTCCATATGTTTATTTAAAAACCAATCACTATCTACTACATTTTTTTGGATATCTAGGATTTACCAGTCTAATAACTGCTGTAGAAAGTAACATACCCACCAAATTTATTGAATTATTACTACAAAATGGTGCAGATGTCAATGCTAAAACTGATACAGGTTAGTTAACAAATTAATTTGGGGCCTAGCAATTTCAATAAATTGTGTATAGTGGGAAGTTGGCTTCTATTTGTTCTAGAATTAAGAAGTTTGTCAGATTTTTATTATTTTAAAGTCATAAATATTTATATCATTATATTGATAATAGACCAATATACATATTTCCCTGGTCTTTATTTTTTTTTTTACGAATTTCACTTATTTTTTTTATCATCTCTTGGGGCAAAGCCCCTAGAGGCTAGGCGCGAAGCCGCTAGTATACAATATAACACTCTGTTATTTTACTCTAGGATATACAAGTCTGATGTCAGCTGCAGAAAAGTGTGGAAATAGAGATGTAGTAAAATTGTTGCTAAATTATGGAGCAGATATTAATTATACTAATAAGGATGGTAAATAAATTTTTTTTCTTGTTATGAAAATTCAGTACAAAGAGAGGGGTAGGTTTCTGGTAGAATCTGTAAAGGTGTGTGTTTTAAGGCTTAAAAATAGTAGTAGAACGATAATATTCACTAAATTATTGAAAAGAACTATAGACAAATTTAAAAAAAAAAGTTAACATAAATTTTTATCGTTCTACTACTGTTTTTAACTTATAACACATAACCTTTATGGATTTTACCAGAAACCTACTCCTCTCTTTGTATGTTTATGAGTAAATAAGTAGTCAACACTGGTTAAATATCTGTCCATATTTATGTTTATACAATTAAATTTTCAATTGTGAAAGCACAAAATACCACAATATTTTGATGAATAAAGATAATGATAGTAAGATTGCTACTAAAAAATAAGCTGATCTAAATCATGGGATCAATAATTTTAAGTAATATTTGTTGAAAAAAAGATTTTAAAATTCCCTTATCAATTTCCTAAAGAGTATCATTTTAGTTGTATTCTATTTTCACCCCTTCTTGATTCAACATTGAAAAAAACTTTAAGTATTCTTTTTAGTTAGAACAATCTCTTATTTTTAGGCCTAACAGCCTTAGATCTTGCACTCCAGAATACAAAGAAAAATACAGAGGAAAGAAGAAAAATATTTGTAGAAATAGCAGACATACTTAGGGAAAAAGGTAAGGTAGAGACAATAAGTAATACAATAATTGATTAATTGGTTATATTCAATGTGTTTCTTAAGGAGAACTTGATATAAGATTATTATAATTCATTGATTTACTCGGTAGTATAATCATCTTGAATGAACAATTTTTATTTATAATTACAAAAAGCAACAATAAGATTTTTATGTCTTATTAACTATCCTGTATTTTATTTATCTAATATCCAATCCACCATAGTATTTTTTTACATGGTAATCAAAAGATATCAATATTATATAACCTTGAATATTATCTTTTTTGTTACCCTCTTTTTGGTACAGAAGAAATATAAAGTTGTTCAATTTTCATTTGAAAAGCAGGATAGTTAAGATCCCCATAAATTTTGGTGCTGATATAAACCCCAGATTTTTCTGAAATTATATGCTTTTTTCCGAAAATTAAATTTTCAATTTTTCTTGTTGATAAAATCTTATTATTTTTTCAGGTGCTAAATCTACAACTGTGGAACTTGATTCCCTCTAAAAGATTAGGATCTCAGCATTAAGTGGGGGGTTAAGTAGCAAATTATATTTTATCCATAGGGCTAAACAATTCTGTGTGTTTACATTTCTAAGGTTATGTCTTGGATATAATAATTTTAATACTATGAGATAGTTTAGTACTCTATCAACTTTAAATGCTTTGTTAAAGTCATCCTAAATTACATGTATAACCCAAAAGGTTTTCTTGATTCAAGTGTATACTTCTTTTCAGGGATCACAATGGATAAGCCTCTTTCTTTCCAATCTTTTATGTGATAAATGCTGTATAATGTGATTTTATATTATCAATCATTATATGTCAAATTCATATTTGTCTATGTAGAGTAAAAACTCATTTAATAATAAAAGTTTATAGAATACACAAATTATGTATTTAGATATATTCCAAAGTCAATTTTTCAAATACAGGATGCATGATAAAGACAAAGTTATATTTGAATATCTGATTGCTACAAAAGACCTAAAATACCAAAGACAAAAAAGATCTAAATCAAAAAAGGCCTAAAGGTACAAAAGCCTAATGTTTACTTAAAGAAGATTAATTTTTTTTGAACAGGGAACATCATTTTTTTCCCTTTGTAATTTTGTATACAGGATACTGTATTTTAAACTTATTAATATTCTTTTTATTTAATTTTGACACTCTACAAGTGCTCATGTTTGCCATTTATGTCAGGTTAGATTAGGATTAGATCTATTGCAGGTTTAGGCCTTCTGTACAAATAGATCTTTTATAGTATACTTACTTTCGTAGGATTAGGTTTTTTTGTAATTTAAGTCTTTTATAATTAGGTTTTTTTGTTTCACAATAGTTGGGGCAAACAAGCCTTCTTCCTATTCTCTTCAGCTTACAACATTGGCCACCTAATCAAGTAGATGAAAAGTAATATTATTAAAAGGACTTTGCACAAAAAAATTCTTTTAGGATTATCAAACCTTAACACAATCTCATTCATATAAGCTCAAAGATAGGGCAAAACGGGCTCTCGTTTTCTTAAAAAACGGATTTTCGGCCAATTTTTACTAATTCTAAGATTGAGAGAAATTTTTCTGGATTATATAGATGTACAGTTAATTGTCTATTTTCCTTCAATAGCTAAAGAATAAAAAATAATATGAAACGAAATTTAAAAATCATAGAATATACTTTTATAGCAATAAAATGAGAGAAACCGTAATAATTTAAACTGTTTACTTTGTATCAATGATATACCAAAATAAACTTATATAGAACAATATCGATTCAGCGTTTACAGAACTCTGTAATTATCGACAAAAACCTACTAATCTCAACACAAAGGATCTATGGAAAAACCCTATAAAAGCTGCCAGATTTCTTGATTTGGCAACAGATTTTCAGACTACAATTAGAAGTACAGACAGACCCCCTGTTACTTAATTATAAGGATATCAATTTTAATAAAATATTAAAATTAAATAACAAAATGTTAAATGTTAAAAGGAAACAAGTGTATTTTTTGCAAATAATTTTATAATAATATATTATTTATAATTAATTATGGTAATAATTAAGTTTTATTGTATGGAGTGAGGTTGTGTAATAATTTGGTTTGTATATAAAACTTAATTTTTTATAAAATTAGGATAAGCCACCCTCCTTAGTGGGGACCCCACCTTTCCCGAAAAAATATAAAGGTGCTAGCTATTGAGACCCTAAAATTAATAACTGTATCCCTTATTCCAAGTAAAAATTCTACACCCAAAAATTTTATACATACTGAACAAATTATATATAATTCACTATGTCCCTTTGTCAATCCATTATTTTTATGCTTCGCTACTTTTTCTCATCCATGTTGTTGTATTTATAATCTGGCCTAACAAATAAGGTTTTAAATAAAACAAAAGGATTACGTGCAGTTTATGGTAAAATATGTGAACTTTAGAGGCTGAGTTTTTATTTTATTTTTATTATAATCGCATACAAAATGTAACCGACAAACGAATATCTACAAATGATTTTGCTTTAGGCAGTCAAGCTTTCACTGTGCATCACAGGAACTTCCAGGCTATTCCAGATTATTTATATAATTTCTTGTGTTGTTTATAACTGTGTGCAGGTTTAACATATACCATGAAGCGTTTAGCGGCTATCAGCCTTTGAAAATCATATGTTTTAGAAGATTATCGTTTCCAGGAACATCATACCGTGAACTGCACCAGATCCGAGCAAAATAATTTAAAACTTATATTTATGAGGCCAATGCCATGAACAAGTGTATAAAGAAGTGAATAAAGGATTATCATTTTGTTAATTGCTTATTTTTTTGTTTCTAAAACTTTATTATTTTATATTTTAATTCTAAAATTACTAAATTCTAACGGATGAGCCCCTTAAATATTATGTCCCTGAAGTAGGCAGACAATAGCTTAAAACCATCCTGAGCCCTCTAAGTATTTCCCTAAATTTGAGAACTAAACGAGTTCAGTGGTTAGCGAAATTTAAACAGACAAACAAACAATTTTTATGAAGCTTCCATAGGGTTATCTGATTCATGGAAGGTTTAAAACTATTTTTGAGGAAAAAATGAATGCCAATTCTTCCAAAATGTCCATAGGCCACTGACTTTATCTATCTATTATTCCATTAAAATATATCTATCTAGCTAAAAAATATTACGGTTTCTTTTTTAAACTACCCTACAATTCCTCAGATGCCCAAAGATGCGTAGTCGCGGATAATACAAATTAGAACAAAGTCCGTCCTTTCGGATGAAGCAGGTTCTAGCTCCAAAAATAAATAAATTACAGACTTTTTAAGTTTAAGTTTATGTAAACTAGCGGCTGAGGCCTTAGCAGCTATATATTCGAAGGGACATGAAAACCAGAAAAAAATATTAGAAAATATTCCCAGGACATAAACTTGAAAAAATAAATAGCCAAAAACCATTCTGGGATATAAGTGAAGCATTCATAAAATTGAGAACTCGATCGGTTGAGTAGGTATAAATATCTAAATCAACAGACAAAAAAAACTTAACTGCTTTATATCATAGGATATATATTTCCAATAGATAAATACCTTATAGCTCATGTGGTAGGGTGAAGCGTTTCAACCCTACAATCGCAAGTTCGATTCAAACGAGCCCCTAGCCTTAAAGATTCTATCAATGAATAACTAACAGTAGTTGCTACTAAAGAGATATATTTTAAACTGAATACATTTACAATAGGATTACTACTATATATACACAATTAGATGATAAAATAGGTTAGGTAGAAGGGGGTGTGGGGAGATGAGGGCGGAGCCCTGTTTCGGTGAATATTTGTGGGGTAAGCTTCAGCAAGGGGAAGGCAGACATCTCCCGGCAAGACAGGTGACTGGGGCTTGGGGTTGTAGAGGGGCCGCGCCCCTCCCACTATCAGAGATGTCCAATTTGACCGCTGCTTGTGAGGTGTCGGCAAGGCCCCGAAGGGGCCGGGTGAAATGGTGATAAACTAGGATTAGCGCTGGGTTGTGATTTGATAAGCCGAAGCATAGCAACTCTATGAAAGGCTTGTCCGTATGATGCCGCCCTACCACAATAACACTAATCAAAATTAAATGAAATAAAAAACTAAGAAAAAATATCCACCTACTCTATATAAAATTTGTTTTAATTTAAATATTATCTCTTTTATAAGAGTTCAATTATTTAAATTGTACTCATTTCTTAGAAATTAAATATGTACAATTTAAAACTTTAAAAAAAAATTTTTGTAGTGGGACAAAGTGACTCAAAAATCAGCCACATGACGTCATAAAAATGTGGTAGAAGAGAAAATAAGTAGGACAGAAATCCCTTAAAAACGAGATGGACAATCTCTCATTTTTATAACGTCACGTGGCTGATTTTGAGTAACATTTTTGTGTTGAGGGGATGGCAACAAAATCTTAATAAGGTGGGTGATTAATCTTTTTGACATCCATGTTACTTGTATTCTATGTTGATTGGTTGGTCCAAACTAACAGTAACCAAACTTTTCAAACATTAGTTTTAATCTACAGGAGCGGTAAATGAATTTATCGTACATTGTCTAATCCCTGAAAATCCTGTAAATTCTTAAGTATTTTTAAAGAGCATATTTATATAATATAAGAAGCAGGGGTTGGCAGCCATGTTTTCAGCCGCGCAAGGGTGTGCCTAAGGCTAAGGTTGGCTTTGTGTGGCTGCGACTGAGAGTGACTATTGCTAGCTGCGGGTTTGGGGTTGCTAAATTAGAATTTAGTTACATTGACTAATGTTAGCTTAAACGGACAGTGGCTGAGGGTAACTGCTTAACCCCCAAAGACGCCTAGCTTTCTCCAATCTGCGCGGTTTATTGCGGGTACTAAAAGCTACTCGGTGAAACTGCTGCGGTTGAGGATGGCTGAGGCTAATTGAGACTTATGGTGGGTTATGTGAAATTTAAAGGGCTAAAGTTTACACTGCGGCTGGTTTGGAGGCTGAGTAATCTGCGCGGCTGACAAAGAGGCTTATAATTAACAAACGAAGCCGCGCGGTAGATGGTGGCTGTGGCTGCTGAACCCTGCTAAGAAGTATAAAAGACTGTTCACATAAATTTCATTTACATTTTTTTTGTTATCATTATAATTCAAGAGAAAAAAATTTTATTAAAAAGAAAGAAAAAAGAGTTTACATAATTTAAAAATGTTCATATTACAAAAAACTATTCTTTAAAGTTTAATTTAATCAAAATTTGGTTTAAATAAACCTTCATTGCAAAATATATTAAATTTTTAACATTTTTCTAATGTGGAAAATTAAACTTTATTTAATTCTCAAATGGTTATCTAATTAGGTTTACCTGATTAAATTTGTCAAATTCATTTATTTTTCATTTTATTCTATAATTAGCCATATTGATTTTTAAACGGTAATCTTAATTTATTTATACCATTTATATTCATTATAAAAGACCTGACTTTTTTAGGTTCATAACTTTGCTTATTTGGCCTTATTATCAGGGCTCGGCAGATACGCCTCAGCCGCCTATAAGCCTCAGGGAAAACAACACTTTACATTTTAAATATAAGCTCGAAGTTTAAATATGACCAAAATACGGCACTACTATGTTTCAATATAAAATGAATTCACCCAAATATGATTAAATATGAGGCTTATTCGCATCTGACGCGCGGCTGTCGAGCCTTGCTTTTTGTAATAATATTTCTAGTTGAATGAATTATATCTGACATAGGATAGGACAAAGGAGAGTGAATTACTATTTCATCAATTTCTTTAATAAATCTTCGAATTGCAAGGCCAAAAATCCTCGAAACTTTAATGTTTAGGAACGAACAAGACTCGAAGATGGGGTGGGGAGAGGCGTTCACAGGATTCAACACCATGGACAAATGCCAGGTATAGTTTAGCAGGGAGGAAGGGGATATAGGGCTGTTTGTTACACTAGTCCCAAAAGTCTTACAGTAAGGTTTTCTTTGCCTTAGAAACCTAAGGAACTTTTATTAAATTTTGATTTGGTTTGGTTAATTTAGTTGAGTATCCAAACGTTGCAACCACTAATTGTAATCTACAGATGGGGTAATTTTATTTTTGTGTATCATCATTGTTTTATGTCTTGTTTACATTAAGGTTTTAGTCACCAAGGAACTGCTGATAATTTTGTACAAGAATTTCTGCATGAAAATCCACAAGTAAGTTTTATTCTAAAACTATTATTTTTCAAACTCGGTAGCCGCGACTAAGCCTCAAATTTAAACCTGTTTGGATGATTTGTATTTTTTTATATGAGGAATTGCCATTTTCTGGTCAGGTTTAGACTTCAAGCTGAACTAAAAAATTAGTAAAGGTTGATTTCCTTGAAGCTTAATGGCGGCTGATTTTTGGCATTAATTTCATTCAGTTGCGTGCACATTGATTCATGGGGGGGGGGGTGAATGGGAAATCATTTGAAGGTAAAGAAAGAGTAATGCAATCATTCCAAAATTCAATTTTAAGAGGTGCGTTACAACCTCTCCACGCACGCACTTATCTTACGACTTACACTTAAAAATACCAAATTTTAAAATGTTGATTGTATGTTCAAATTATTTGATAATTTGTATATAGATTTCAGTTGGGCCAGGTCATCAAGCAATGCCAAATACTTTCAACATGGGCAGTTTACTACAGGGAATCAGACAAGCAGGTACCCTATCATAAAAAAAGAGTAAGGTAGTTTTGTCTGTAGCTTAAGATCTCGGAAACTACTGGTCCGAAGTAAATATATTTTTCAGGAAAGCTTTTTATAGCCTCTGCATTGTTTTAGGATAATTTCCTGACATAACCCACACACCCCTATTAGCTAGAGGCAAAGCAACAAGTATCTAAATAAACTAAAAACTGTATTTCTGTTTGACCTGTAACATATCTTGGGGCGAAACCACTATGGTGTACTTATTATAAAACGGTAAAAAACAGATACAGGTCCCTTTTACAGTATTGCTTATAATAGGTCCTTGGGTAGGTTACCCCCAAACTCCTAAAAGAAACCGTCTTTAGAGGACCCCCTAACTCTAGTACCTTAGGGGCCTCTAGGGGCGTATCAACTAGTATTATACACACAATAGTACCTCAAAAGATTAGGCTACAAGTATATAATTATACAGTACAAGTACTTATGTAGCATTTATAAAGTTGTATAAAACAAAACAAAAAACATATATAATCCAGTAAATGGTTCCACGACAAACGTAAGAGTCCCAAACGTCAGAGTGGAAAAACATCAGAGTGGACAAACGCAAGAGTCCCAAACGTCAGAGTGGGACAAACGTCAGAGTGG